>JAQQSV010002791.1:1080-21709 GCA_028646515.1 Pseudochirops corinnae | reverse complement strand
GGCCCGGAATATCATATTCCGGAGATCAAGGGAGCTAGGATTAAAACCAAAAATCACCTACCCAGCAAAATTGAGTACAGTGTTCCAAGGGAAAATATGGTCATTCAATGAGGTGGAGGACTTTCAAACATTCTTGCTGACAAAACCAGAACTGAAAAGAAAGTTTGACACTCAAATACAAGAAGCATGAGAAGGTAAGCATAGAAAAGAAATCATAAGGAACTTATCAAAGTTGAACTATTTACATGCCAACATGGAAAAGTGATAATTATAACTTAGGAAACTTCTCTCAGTATGAGGATAGGTGAAGGGAATACAAATGTATATATACATATACATATACATGTGTCTATATAGGAGAGTTTATATGTGCATACAAACACATATCTGAGTATGTTTATATATGAGTACATAGAGGGGACAAGATCAATTGAATAGGAAAGGACAATACTCTAAAAGGTGAAATTCTGAAGTGGGAGAGGATTAGAATGAGAGGAAACAGGGAGAGACAAAATGGGGTTAATCACCTCAAAGAAGAGGCAAAAGATAATTGTTATAATGGAGGGGAAGAACAGGAAGGCAAAAGGGAAGCAGTCAAACTTACTCTCATTGAACCTGGCTTAGGGAAGGAATGACATAAACTCTAAACTGGTTATCTTGCCACTCAAGAGAGTAGGGGGGATGGGGATGAGAGGTGGGGTGATGGAGGGGAGGGCAGGGTGAGGGGGAGGGTTGATGGAAGTACACCCTTCTGTAAAGGGACAGGGACAGGGTAGAGAATAGAACAAGGCAGGGAGGGATAGGAAAGGGGGACATATAATCAGTCTCTCATAATATGCCCACTGTGGAGAGGTTCTGCATAATTACACATGTACAGCCTGTATTTAATTGCTTGTCCTTCCAGTGGGGTGATGAGGGAGGAAGGGAAAGAATCTAGAATTTAAAGTTCTATAATCAAATGTTAAAAATATACATATATATTATATATATATACATACATACATATATATACATATACACACAATTATTATCATTTTCGTTATTATTATTATTATTAACTACATCCAACTGGGAATTAAGATACACAGGCACTGTGGTAGGGAGATCCATCCTGCCCTACCAGAAAGTCAGAGGGGTGAGGGGAAGGACATAGGAGAGAGCAGGTTGAGGGAGGGATTATACAGTAGGATGGCTGTTTTGAGGTATTGGGTAGGGGAAAGATGGGGAGAAAATTTGTAACTCAAAATCTCTTGGAAATGAATGATGTAAACAAGAAAATAAATAAATTAATTTAAAAAAATAAAAAAAGTTTGGTAAAACTAGCCCACATATTAAAAAATTCTCAAATTATATATATAGTCTTCTATACTCATAGTTCTCTATTTCTGTGAAGAAGCAGAGGGCGTGGGGATGCTTTTCTTGAAGACTTTTCTAGTATAATAGAAACTATTAGAATGTATGTTCTTCCATCATGATCTTTAATAATTCACATCACTTTCAATGAATGAAAAGGTCCCAGAACAGGAATTTGTGGAGGACTAGATAAGTACACAAATAATACATTAGAATTTGAAGACACAATAGGGTCATAGAGTTGAAAGAGACAATAGTGATGTCATCTAGAGGTAGCTAGGTGGAGTAGTGGTTAGAACATAAAGCCTAGAATCAGAGAGACTTGAATTGAAATTTGGCCTCAGACACAGACTAGTTATGTGACCCCAGGAGAGTAACTTAACCTCTGTTTGCCTCAGTTTCCTCAACTGTAAAATGGGAATAATGATAGTGCCTTTTTTTTACAGGGTTATTGTGAGGATCAAAAGAGATAATATTAGCAAAGTGCTTAGCACAGTACCTGGCATAGTAATAAATAAATAAATGATGAATAAAAGCCTAATAAATGCTTGTTCCCTTCTCTCCCCATCCCTCCTCCTCATTTTAAAAATTGAGACCAAGAGAGGGAAAGTGACTTGCCCAAAATCACATAAGCAGTAAACAATAAAACCAGGATTTGATCTCAGGTCCTCCGAATTAAGACCCTCCAATGTCTAAATCAAACCACCTTCAAAGCAGATAAATAGCTATATTAGATGATGTAGAAATAATTTCCAGCTTGGGCCTTGAGGTTAAGCACCTAATGCTGGAAAAGCAAAGCCCCTAGGACAGTGGTTCTTAACCTTCCTAATGCCATGACCCTTTAATACTTGTATGTGGGTGTATCTGCGTGTGGGTGGACCCATCTGAAGATGGATAGAGGAACTGTGTCTCGGTTCCTAGCACCATTGGAAATATGTGTTTTCTGATGGTCTTAGGCAACCCCATTCGACCCTGACCCACAGGTTGAGAGCTGCTGCCCTAGGGTTTCTTTCTGGGCCTCATGAGCTCTCTAAAGAAATAGCAGAAGCAAAGAAATAGCAGAATAAAGGCCCTTTTAACTTTGAGATAACTGCAACTCTATATAGTTGATATAAATTTGACTTAATGGCAACAAGTCCAATGTAAGGCTCTTATATTCTCTGGCATCAACCATTGATTTCTGTCTATGGTATTCAATGAATCTATGGTGTTATGGTTCAGGGTGGGTCATAGCATGGAAGTGAAAAAAGGGGTGGGGGATTGTAACAGCAAGCAAAAGTGGGGTTTTTTTTTTTGCTGTTTTTTGTGTGTGTTATATAGTTTCTCAGTCTCAGTCTTACATCCCTTTGCACTGAGCCAATCGGACATGTACAGACGGACTCTAATCAATCAGATACGTACATGTGGGCTCTAGTCAATCAAATATGCTGAGTAGAACTATATATAAAGAGAGCAGGTGTTGAGAAAGGAGGCATTAAGGGAGCCAACCATGAGAGAGCAACACATTGCTCAGAGAGAGAAGCAGCTTGAGGGGGTGGAGAGAGGAGACCTCTAAGAGTTGGGAGACAACCTCTGATGGCAGAGACTTGCTGAAGGAGTCCCTGAACTTTGAAAGCGTATAGAACTACAGGGCAGAAACCTGCCCATGATAAGAAGGCTTAGCTTGAGCTCCTTTGGAGAGCTGTTAAGGTGAACTGAGCTGTTAATACAGAGGCTGTGGACTGTGGAAGTGAATTGAGATGATGGTGCTAGTGGTGTGTATCAGTATTGTTGTTCTTGGGTTAAGCTTTGTTTTCCCAGAGGCAGAACCTGTGGGCAGGAACCCTTGGAGCCTGCTGTCTGGCAGGAGCTTAGAGTGGAGCATTCCCTGTGAGCTGAGACCTGGAGCAGGAGCAGAAAGTTGCCTATGTATGAATTCAGGCAATATTTGGGAATAGTCAGCCCACAGAGGAAGAGTCATGGGACATAGAAGCTAACCTCAAGTTAAGATGAAAGAGGACTTCTTTGGCCACCTTGGATTATAAAGAAAAACTACAGAACCTAGAATGACTATGGTAGATAGGAAAACACATAGTTCTTATTGCTGCTGCTGCCGAAAAAGTATTAATCTACCAAAGACTCACTCAGGCTTTAGTAGACAACTTTTACCTAACAGCAGTTTGCAAAACATATGCCCATCTCCAGTCACTGAATCAAAGCACAGAACAGCATTTGCACAGGTATAAAAGGCAGATTCCCAGGATGGCCAGCTTAATTCCTTTTAACTTTTGCTTGACAAAAGAAGGTTTCTCTGGCCAAAATGGATGCACTGTTCATTTTCCTGCTTCATTCACCAAAATGCAAAGCAAGTGATTCTGAAAAAAATAGCAGTGAAAATGTTCTCTCTTCTATGTTTCTTTTAAATATTGCCATTAGGGCACTACGGAGACTTTTGGTTTGGTTAAAATGAAAACTACTATGGGCTGCAGTGTTTTTTGATGATTCTTCCTCCCCAGTTCCATTAACGTGCTTATGGTGCCAGTTATTTTATTTGATGATGCTTGTTATGATATTTGCATATTTGTTTGCAATCCAGTTTTGCTCAATAATAGCCAGGTAGACTGCATACCTGAAATAAATGTAAGTACTAATACAAAAGAAGATGCAAGAAGGTTTTACTTGGACACGTAGCGCTGATTAAGGAGATTGTTCTTACACTGACTTGGGGATGGATGGTGTGCTATATTCTGCTGCTCTTTAAGGATGTGTTATGCTATCCCCCTAGCCTAGGACCCCCTGATTGTGTAAACAAGTATTTTGAGGAATGTTACTGAATGCCATGATATATATGTGTGTGTGTGTGTGTGTGTGTGTGTGTGTGTGTATATATATATATATATATATATATATATGTATATGTATATATGTATACTATGTGCCGTATGACGTACTGAGTACTATAATAAATATCTATGTATATCTAGATATATAAGTATATACAGATATAGATACAGATACATATGTTTTGCTTAAGGATGTTGCTATGAATGTAATGCTTTACTTTATTGAAAAATGTTTAGTTCTGAATAGAGTTCATTATACTATGCAATTAGACCCTTAAAATTATTCACAGCAGCAGTTCTCAGGTGTGCTTCTCTGATTGGTGTTACAGGAATACAGACTCTAGACAATGCAGAAGCAAAATGGTACAAGGCAGAAGATATAATCAACAAGGTAGTGCACTAGGAAAAAAAGGAGATAAGAGGCATTGCATTCTTGTAGGGTTTACACTACGTCATTTTATGCTACTCATTACTACAGGTTTATGGTACTCATTATTAGCTACTTTTGTCTTAGTCTCTAATAAGTTCTTGGATCAGAATTATACAAATTGGTTTTTGGCTAAACTTAAAGAACTGACTAAACTGAGACCATGGACTAAAAGTAAAAGTAAACTCCCAAATCAGAAATTCTGTGCTCTGATTTCTCCTCCCTCCCCCTATCCCTGCTTAGGAGAAGGGGTTCCTACAAAAGGATCGCAGTCAAAATATGAACTAGGAAGGCCACAGAGAACTTATTCTCTTTGGTAACTTAAAAGAACAATAAGGGATGTCATCTGCTTAGAGAGGGGTGGGATGTGATGGAATGAAGTAAGGGTGAAAGAAGAAAAGAGAAGGTTGGGAACAGTTGTTGTAGAGGAGATAGGAAGTCTCCCCTTTCCCCCCCCACAAGATAGTTGTTCAGTGGTGAGGGCCCAGGCAACACAAGCTCATATTTTCCAAGTGGTCCACTTTCTTCAAGAATCATTGCATTTGATAGTCAACACATACACACACACACACACACACACACACACACACACACACACACTGAAATGAAAAAAAAGACACAGTCATAGCTTACCATTAGAAGTTATAATCCCATCATCATATTTCTTGACTAGTACCAGGTCTACAAAATCTCTAGGAGAAATAAGTTTCATGGCAGCTGATGGTGTGATTGTTCTGGTTATGAGGAGATCCTGCCAAATTTAAGGAAAAAAATTATCTGTATAGTACCTTTTCAGTAAGAAAGTCCCCTTGACAATTAAAAACAAATCAAAAGCATAGTCACACCCCAACATAGGGTCACAGCTCTAGAGCTGGAAGAAATCTTAGAGGTTATCTAGACAAAAAATATCAAACCATCCAGCTCATGGGCCAAACGCAACCCTCAACACTGCTGAGTGCAGCTCAAACCACATGACAATGTAATTGGGAAATATTTAGCAAAATGAATTTTAAAAATCAATAAAACATAGGTTAAAAATTACATTTTAAAATTAAACAAACAGTTGGCCTGCAAGATCTTTTATGTGTTGTTTAGTGGCCCCTATTTCTATTTGCATTTGATTCCACTGATCTAGACCAATCTCTTCATTTTATGGATGAAAAAATCTAAGCCCAGAGAAGTTGAGATTAAGTGACTTAGCCTAAAGGCTCATAGGTACTAAGAAGCAGAGACGGGATTCTAACTAAGGTCCTGGGATTCCAATTTCATTGTTCTTTCCACTTTATCATGAAAAAGAGTAATATGGAGTTGGTGCTATGCTTTGGGAAATTATAGCAACGTAGCCAAAAAAAATGAGTAAGACATTGTTTTAAAAAGGAGCTACAAAAGAAAAAAATAACAAGGAGTAGCACCAATGTCACTGGTGGGAACTATGGGGAAGGACCCAAAGAATCCTCTCCTGAGCAATCAGAAGAAGCAATGGCTACGGAGAACCAGATCTCATGCCTCCCTATAAGTAACTGACGCTCTATAGTCTCTGGAGAAAAAGGTGTTCATTGGTGAGTATCTTTTTTCTGTGAGTTCTTTTTGTTTTCCTCAACCTGAAAAACAGCTTTTATTCCTTGGAGGGGAAGAGAGGGAGTAAATGATAAGGTAAGACCAAGAATGGGGAAAAAAAAAAAAGTGAAATGAAATACAGAAGAAATGGGGGGCGCTGCAACTGTCAGTCAACTTTTGTTGAGGTTTAGGGGTCCTGGGACCTCTGAATAGTGACACGCTGGTTCTGCCCAAGTGAATTCAACCCAAGCCTTCTTTCAGCTAAAGAAAAACAGTTTATTAAAGATATTGGATAGACTCTTAAAGAATCTAAGTATTTGGAGGGGCTGAGTCAAGATGGCAGCATAGAAGCAGCAAAACTCTGCAGCTCTCCCCTTAACCACCTCAAATACCTATAAAATATGACTCTAAACAAATTTTAAAGCTCCAGAATCACAAAATGACAGAGTATCAAAGCTCCTGCTGAAGGCAGTCTGGCAGGCAGACGGGAAGGGGTTCATCACAGTGCGTTGGAAGCCCAGACCAGCACCACATGAACCTGCAGCTGGAGCCCTAGGGCCACCAGAACAAGCTGCGACTGGAGCACTAATCAGCCACAGCTGTGGCATTTTCCAGAATTACAAACCCATAAGAAACAAGGACTAAGGTAAATAATGAGGTAAGACTAGGAATGGGAAAAAAAGGCGAAACAAAATACAGTAGGAAAAACCCACTGGAAAGGGGAATGTTGGGCTGAAAACAAAAAAAGTCTTTTTTAGAGAAATAGATAAAAGCTGATGAACAGATTAAATTGTGGTCTAGATAAGATCCTGGCCCTCTCCGACCTTGAAACAATTGAAACTAGGACTCATCCAAAGGGAAATGCTTTCAACAGAGGAGGAAGCACCACTTGCTTAGCCTCCCATTCCAGTTAGATTCCTCACAGAAATTTCTGGCAGGATCCCTAAATATTCTTCAGGGGGAGTGGTCCAAGAGAGATCAGTTGAAATGTTAACCCAGACTATCTTTTCTTTATTCAAGATTCCTATAAATGTTACCAGAAACATTCTGGGACAGATTCTTGTCTCAGGGCATGAGGGACTATGTCATTTTGGACACCTATCTTTCCAAGCTATAAGTGGCTTGGATATAGATTGATCAAAGGTTAAATTAAATGAAATTGATTCTGGCAGACTGGTGCCTAGATAGAGTACAGTATTAATATATTTTTTCTTGGACATTTAATTTTAGTCAAAATCATTGGTCATCAGACAAAGATAAGAAAGGTAAGAATATCATTATGTTAGTTTTTACAGGTGAAAAAACTAAGTATCAGAGAGGTCAAGTGAGGTACCCATGATCGTAGGGCAGTAAGTCGTCTATCATCTATCTTTCTATCACACTGTGCTATCTATCTACAATTTGAAGCTCCCACTGTTATTTCCCACTGGCTTCTGATCAGCCTAGCTCTTCTTCTAGTTATGCAAGTTGGAGTGACATCACTTTTAAAAGGATCATATCCTTAATTCTATTTCAGTGAAACCTAGCATATCTATATATCTATGAACCAGGAGTCAGGAAGACTTGAGTTCAAATATAGCCTCAGATACTTATTAGCTCTGTGATCCCCTGCCAGTCTTTTAACTTCTGCCTGCCTGTTTCTCATCTGTAAAATGAAGATGATATTGGTACCTACCTCTCAGGGTTGTGATGGGGACAAAATAAGATCACACTTGAAAAGCACTCTGCAAACCTGAAATATTTGGTGCTTTTTTAAAAAACCTATTTGCCAATCCCAAATTTGCTTGGGCTTTGGAATAAATATATTTGACATCCTCTATAACTATGGTGAAATTTTTTGCTTAAATTACATATTACTTGCTATTGAGGTAAAATTTAAAGTATAAAAAGCACTGGACTGGTACTCAGAAGAAATAGAATCTAGTCCTAACTCTTTCATAGAATGAATGTATGACCTTAGATAAGTCATTACTTTTTTTTTTAATCTATAAAAGGAGGAGGCAGGACTAAATAAGCATAGAACCTCTAACTTGGATGGATGGAGAGATGATGGCAAAATAGACAGGGCACTAGACTTGGAGTCAGAATGATCTGAGTTTGAATCTTGGCTGTGCCACTCACTAGCTATGTGACCCTTGGCAGGTAACCTCTCTCTGGGCCTCAGTTTCCCCATCTGTAAAATGAAGACATTGCATTCAAAGGCTTCTAAGGTTCCTTCTAGCTCCATAACTATGATCCTATGTCTTTGGAGGTCATTGAGTCACATGACCACAGAATCATAGATTGAGAGGTAGAAGAGTTCTTAAGAGGATATCAGGTTCAACCCCCTTATTTTATAAATGAAGAAACTGAGTGAGACACAGAAGGATAAAAAGAAGGTCACAGAGATAACATGTGGGACAGCCAGGGTCCAAATTCAGTCCTTTGACTCCAAATCTGGTTCTCTCTCATTTTACCAATCAAGAACCAGTAAGAGGGGGTAATTTTCCTTTATGTCACAAAGATAAAACTCAAATCCTGAATTCTAGGGCAGTCTTGATTTCGAAGATCCTTTCCAGCTCTAAAATTCTGTGATTTTATCATAAAAAACATAATGCCCATAGGATTGTTACAGAATACAGCAATAATAATAATCATATGATAATACTGTCATAGGATCTTAAGATCTTCACAAAATGTTTAATTTTCTGATTAAAAAAATCAACTCTCCCCCACTCTTTTATCCATAAGGACATAACATTTGAAAAGAGGATATGTAAAATCAAGTCAAGTTCATTCAGTCTAGAGATATAGCCCAGAAGATAGAGTGAAAGATCCTATCTCTTAGCTCTATGATCTTGGGCAAGTCACTTAACTTATCTCAGTTTCCTCATCTGTAAATTGGAAATAATAAGAGTACTTATAGAATTTGTTACAAGGATCAAATGAGTTAATCTCAAAGCACTTTGTAAACCATAACTATATAAATATTTCCTGTTGTTATTCCTGTTACATTTGCATAAGCAGCCTCACTTAATTAGATCATTTATACCTCATAAGATTTATGGAAAGAAAGGCATAATGGTTTTATATATAACTGAGGTACAGAAAACTTAAGTAATCTCCCCTGAGGTCTTACAGCTAGTCGATGAGAAAACCAGAATGAAGGGTCATGTCAATAATGTGAGCTGAATCCAAGGAATTTATGTTGCATTACACAGTAGTGAAAGACAATAAAGTACTGTCATGTTCAAATCCCACAAAACACAGCAGTTAAAGTGGCATAGGGCAGGTAGGCAGTTCAATGGATAGAGACCTGGGCCTGGAGTCATTAAGACACCTCTATTTGAGTTCAAATCTGGTCTCAGACTAGCTGTGTGACCCCAGGCAAGTCACTTACTCATGTTTGCCTCAGTTCCTCATCCATTAAAATGAGCCAGAGAAAGAAATGGCAAACTACTCCATTTGCCAAGAAAATGACAAGTGGAGTCATGAAGAATGGAACATGATTGAAATGATTAAAAAACAACAACAAAAAATGTCATGCGGTCAGAATGCATTACTTATCCCTGCAGTGCCTAAGGGATATTATGTATAAAGCAGTGCACTGAAAGAGTAGAGTTCTGAGACCCAGGATCAGGGTGCTCTTATCTTTTGTTTAAGTTTGATTGAAGTGCTTTGTTTTCACATGGCAAACATTTCCAGATATGATGCCCAGTCCAAGAGAAGTCTCTTGAAACAAAATCAAAAACAATTAAACCAAACTAACAATACCAGATCTGAAACTGCATGCAATATTCCACATCTGTAGCAACCTCCCAACCTATTTTTTTTAAATTGGTTTTTATTAAGAGAAATCTGTGTTCTCTCTCTTCCATCTTCCTAATCCCATTAAAAAAGAGAAAGGAAAAAAAATCCTCAAAATAGATATATATATAGTCAAGCAAAACCAATTCTCTCCTTGGCTGCATACAAAAACATATAAATCTCATTCTGCATGACAAATCTATCACGTCTCTGTCAGGAGGCAGATAGTACATTCCATTATCAGTCCTCTGGTCTTTTAAACATACTTGATGGAAAAAAAAAAAGCTGAAAAGAAATTTTGAAATACAAACATGGGAATCAAGAGGAAAATAAAAGGTTAAATAAAAGGACAAAGGAAATCTACAGAACTACCTATGTTAGTAGACTTAGGACCCAAGTGAGAGGATGGGGACAAAGCCAGCAGTCATATTGCTCCAGGTAAAGTTACCATTCTGCTAGGCAATTGCAGACTAGTTACTTAATTACTTAAGACTGTACTCCTATCTTGCTGGGGGTGGGGGCAAGGGGTGGTGGCATTGCCAAAATACAGTACTAAGTCTGAGTAAGGTATTAGTGTTCCCAACTACGATTCCCTCACCCCTTTTTCGTCATCATGTTTTTCCTAGGAATACCCAGAAGCCTGGGCAAACCAAACAATATCAAATGTAAGAACTGGAAAGGTCTTCAGATATTATCTAGTTTAACCCACTTATTTCACCCATAAGAAAACAGAATTGAGCTAGATTAGGGGTCCTTAGCTGGGGTCTAATGGGTAGATTTCATAAGGCTGGTGAACTAAAAAGGAAAAAAAAATCAAATTTTAATTTTTACTTGCTTCTAAATGATATTTAGCATTTCCTCCAATTATTTAAAAACAGCATTCTCTAAAGGAATATACTGCCAAAAGGGTCCAAGAAACAAACAAAAAGTTTAAGAACTCTTGAGCTAGGTGATCTTTGGGCCATCTTCCAGGTCTAAATATTAGGAATAAATATTTAATGGTTTCATAAGCTTTTAAAAGCATTACAGACCCATAATTCTTGTGCTTTAGGAGTGACCAGTCATAAACTGTTAGAGCTGGAAGGAAACTTTGGGGAATCAACCAATCCAACCACCTCATTTTATAGGTAATGTAACAGACCTAGAGAAGTAAGTGACTTGATGAAAAATCACACAGATAATAAATGGCAAAGACAATACTCAAAAGTAGATCTTCTGATTCCTAGCTCAACATATTTCTCATTACTTGGTGCTTCCTTCTAAGTAACATTACTAAAATATGGCACAACCAATATCTAAAGAGGTAATAATTATTTTAAATTATTATGTAGTCTGGACCTATGATTTTACTCATATGAGGAAATCTTGGAGTGAAAATTCCCTTCACTGATGCAGATCAGCAACTTGTCTGTAACTTAAGTCTTGGAAAGATACCTGGAGAGCTGAGTTAAGTGACTTACCCTAGGTAACACAGACATCATATGTCAGAGATAGGATTTGAACCCAGGTCTTTCTGACTCCAAAGCTGTTTCTCTCTCACTGTGCCATAGTGATTATCATTAATTAATATTATATTACAGCATTTGAGGTAGCTTACATCTTTGATCAATTCAAGTACTTGAAGGTCTTTCACATTCTCGTCCCATTTTGCCCGCAACCCGTTATCCGCTGGTGCTAAGAATTTCCACACTTCTTCAGGAGTGCCATATATTATTCCTTCTCCTTTATACCTATGGGGAGGAGGGGGGAGGAAAATTGGCATTGAGGTATTATAGCTCATCTTTGGAGAAACTTTTTAATATATATGTATAAATATATATGTATATATATATATAAAACATTAAAGCCATTGTCATTGTCTTTGCACTTCCAATACTGTATTCATTAATTAGTGCTTCTTAATAATGCACTTAATAAATGCTTCTTGAATTAATGAATCATTGAGCAATAAATCCAAGAGAGGAAAATAAAGCTTATCAGCCCACCTCCTCCTATGTCTCCACATTCTAATTCGGTTAGACGAAAATGATTTATTTCAAAAGAAGGGATTATATTTCCTCAGGAAAACTATCCTGATGTACTGATCTCAAGGGACCTTTGTACTATATATATTATGGCATTTAGTAAGTGAGCAGAATTTTGTCAAGAAAGATACAATATCTTCTATAGTTAAACACATTGACTTACAGGTTCCCAGGAAACTCCGTAGAAGGCCTCCAAGAAATCGTAACTCCTTTCTGTTAACAAAATTGTTGGGGAAGAGAAAAACACTAGAGAAGGACGTCTCAATCTGACATAAAAAGTCGCAGGAATTTTTCAAATCCTGCCAAACCCTCAGGTGCTTTACAAAAACAAAGAAAAATTTAAAAAGTCTACACACAATTTAGAGCCTCTATTAAAATTCAAATTTTCAAGGAAGTGAAACAGTTTACTTAACACCCAAGCAGACCCAATACGTTTTCAGGGAAATGTAGTCGTAACTTATCTATCTTTACATCTCCCTAGTCTAGCTCATTGTAGATGATTCGTTAACTTTTGTTGAATGGAATTTTCTGTTTATAGTTTCTGAAAATAAAATCCTCTTTTATATGGGAGTTCTGAATTTTCAGCTTGATTCATTTAGAGCAAGTTTAGAGCTCTGAGATTCCATTGAGGGATAGGGGATATCGGAACTCTGGGAATTTGTCAGGCATGACGGGACTCAGAGGGGCAGGGATTACACAGCTAAGTAAGGCGTGGGGTGTGGTGGCTGAAGAGACTTGTAGGGGTAAGGAGGTATTATAGAGCAGATGGGCAGAAAGTCCCGACTGAGAAGGGGAAGATCCTTTTGTTTTGGGTGGAGGGAGCGCAGCCTAGAAGTCTAAGCCTGGTAGATGAGGGCATAGGCCCGGAAAAGAGGTGGGGAAAGGAAGGAAGCGCAGAGCACAATGTCCCTCAAGGAGAGGTGGACTTAGAGGATGCACTGTGCAAGGCTGGCACAAGCAGGGGAGAAAGAGAACAGCCCAAGTCCTCGGCTGTCCCGCCCCTAGTCAGACGGTTCGGTCGCCTCTGGGGCCGCATCACTCACGCCGCTCCGACACATTTTCCATCCACTCTCATCCTTTCGGTAGAGCAGCATTTTCTCGGCCACTATCCCGGACACCTCAGCAGCTCGAGCTGGGTCCATGGCGAGAAGTGAATCCGGAGCTACCGAAGCAGGTACACCGGGAGCTGACAGTCCTCACCACGTGGGAGGAGTCGGGCCCAGGCTACGCCCCCACCCCACAGATTGGTCTGAAAATCCTTCTTCTTGGGGACCGTCCCTCCTATTTCCTGGTTGGCCCTTCAAGGCAAAGCATCACGTGGTCTGCCCAATGAGGTCTGGTTTTCTTTCACTGCTTCAAGGCCTCTGTTTTTTGTAGAATCCAGTTCTGCCTGCCTTTGGAAAGAAGGCGCCTGGGGTTTCCCTGCTCGGTGAGGGTCGAGAGACGCCCTTGGCGAGATAGGCGGAGTGAGGGAAAGCTGAGTTGAGCTAAACTAGAATTCTGCCTGGGCTGGATTCGTTTTAGCATGCCTTCCCCCCTCAAAGACCTGGCCTTCCCCCCATGTCACACTCCTCCCACTTCAGCAAATATTTACTTCTTAGAATGAATAGGTCATCATATCATCCCAGCCTACAAGAAGTCCCAGACGAAGACGCATCGGTCTTCGGTAAAAATTGTAACTTGCTTTCTTCCTTCTGAACTCCTGAAGACACCCATAACCGTGGGCAAGTCGCTGATTGAATTAGATGAGGGTTTCTTAACCTGGGATCCATGGGCTTATGGGCTCCCCGGGTAGAATTCCAGGGGGTCGGTGAACTCGGGTGAGGAAAAAATGGCGTCTTTATTTTCAAGTTTACTTGCAGCACTTTTATTTTTCCTTATACAATGACGTATTGGGCATTACAATTCTCAACTCTTAGGATGACTTACAAATTTTGGTATTCTACTGTCACGGGAGAACATTAAGGAAATGTACAAAAATCCTACATAAATTAACTAGATGCACAAATTCACAGGTTGTAAATGCAAACTTTTTTGCAACTCAAGGCTGAGTAATTTAGCCCCATGACATTGGGGGAAAACAGTGGGTTAAGAAAAAAAAATGGTTCCTAAGGCTTGGATTCAATATGTATTCCTGCTAGGATGGTGGCAAGATACAACACACACTTAATAAACTCTTGCCAGTCTTAGGAAAGAAATTCTGCAAGTCAGCTCTTTTAGATGCTGGAAATCTGACCTTTAGATACCCTGTACAGATCTGATGCTATATAGAACTAAACTGTATAGCTGTTGAATGTCAAACAGCCAGATACTATATTGTCATATTATCAGGTCAGTTCTCTATGGAAGTTAACTCAGCCTTACCTGTCAAGATGAAGTGACCAGTATCAGGATTTAGATCAAAGATATGTACAAGGTATGCTAAAATGTACACCAAGGGAACAACTGTTAACTTGAATACGAGGTCAAATCAGTAACGGTTCAACAATTTAGAAAGTGCTGATATTTGTCTAATATCAGATACAAACTTCCCCAAGGGCAAGTTTCTTTTCAAAGAAGGCTTATTTCAGTTTCATGAGGCTGCCATGAGGTGTATATTTGCCAGGGAAAATTTTTACTTTGTGAATACTCATGCAGCAAATGCTACACATCTGCTAGCAGTCCATTTAGAAGCATTTGTGATAGACTATGGATGGGCCAGATTCATCATATTCCTGCTTGCTGATTCACATCTGCTGAAAGGTGGAGAGAGATGCCAGAATAGAACCACCAATCCAGACGGAATACTTAGGCTCAGGGAGAGCAATGATCTTAATTTTCATTGTGCTTGGTGCTAGGGCTGTGATTTCTTTCTGCATTCTGTCAGCAATACCAGGGTACATGGTAGTACCACCAGACAATACTGTGTTGGCATATAGATCCTTTCGGATATCAACATCATACTTCATGATAGAATTGAAAGTAGTCTCATGAATGCCACAGGATTCCATACCCAGGAAGGATGGCTGGAAGACGGCCTCTGGACACCTGAACCTCTCATTGCCAATGGTGATCACCTGGCCATCAGGAAGCTCATAGCTCTTCTCCAGGGAAGAGGAGGAAGCAGCAGTGGCCATCTCCTGCTAGAAGTCCAGGGCAACATAGCACAGCTTCTCCTTGATGTCACGAACAATTTCCCTTTCAGCTGTGGTAGTGAAGCTGTACCCTCTTTCTGTCAGTATCTTCATGAGGTAGTCTGTCAGGTCACGGCCAGCCAAATCTAGATGAAGGATGGCATGGGGAAGGGCATAACCCTCATAGTTGGGCACAGTGTGGGTGACACCATCACCAGAGTCCATAACAATACCAGTGGTATGACCAGAGGCATACAGAGACAATACAGCCTGAATAGCAACATACATAGCTGGGGTGTTGAAGGTCTGAAACATGATCTGTGTCATCTTTTCTCTGTTGCCCTTAGGGTTTAAGGGAGCTTCTGTAAGCAGAACAGGCTGTTCCTTAGGAGCTACACAAAGTTCATTGTAAAAGGTATGATGCCAGATTTTCTCCATGTCATTCCAGTTGGTAACAATGCCATGTTCAATGGGGTATTTCAGAGTCAGGATACTTCTCTTGCTCTGGGCCTCATCACCATCATAACTGTCCTTCTGCCCCATTCCCACCATGACACCCTGGTGTCTTGGGTGTCCAACAACGGAGGGGAACACAGCCCGAGGAGCATCATCTCCAGCAAAGCCTGCTTTGCACATGCCAGAGCCATTGTCAATAACAAGAGCAGCAATTTCTTCTTCCATTTTTGTTTAACCTGAGACTGCCCACAATCCTAGTCTGAGAATTTAGAGCTGCGGGAAAGAAAGGGTCAAATAAAGGCAGTGTGTCCAAAGTAGCCTACAAGTGCTGCCAGCTACCACTGAGTGAGCATTTTCAATAACTTTTAACTGAACTTTAACATTTTCTTCAGTTATTAAAAAACTGTGTTGGGAGAGTCCCTAGACTTTGCCAAAGGGGTCTGTGCTCCTTCAAGCTGAAAATTCTTTGACGCCTTTAATTCCCGACCTGTTTAGTCTTCAGAGTTTCTTCCTTATGGACTCTTGCTCCACATCAACCACTCCACGGCTGAGAAGAGGGTTTTGTTTTTTTTTTCTGAGTTTCTTTGGCAAAACACAGAAACAAAACAAGTACGGCATTTAAGGATGTTCCTCTTACTATAAAACACATAAGGACACCTCGTAGTACTAACTAAACCTTTCCAATTAGATAGAATTTGGCAGAATTATTTTTCCCTGATAGCACAATCTTTGACACCCCAGAGTCCCCTCTACACCAAGATAAGGCATCCCAAAAAGACTCTAGCACAGGATAATTTCCCAATATTGGGAGGTGGGGTCAAAATTCTCCCTTCGCTCTACTTTAACCCTTGGTTATCCCTGTTGTTCCTCCTTCCTTTAGTTTCCAGGCTTTTCAAATAAATAGCTTCTATTTCTTCACCACCTGCTTTTTTCCACCTTAACCTTTTACCTCTATATCTCTGTACTAATCACTCTTAGTTGCCCATGAAGTCCTTGGCAAATTCAAGAGCATTATTTAAGACCTCATGATTCTCAAACTTTCTGCAGCATTTGGTGGTCCAGATCACTCCTTCCTAATTAAAACGCTTCCCAGTTAATTTCTCTGACATCATATTCTGGTTTCTCAGTTTCCCTATCAGTTCTTAAATTAATTATTCATTTTTGGACTTTTTAAAAATTAATTTATTTTTAGTTTTCAACACTTACATGAGCCTTTGAGTTTTAAATTTTCTTCTCTTCCCCCCCCCCATGCAATCTGATATACATGCTACATATACATTCTTATTAAACATATTTTCACATTAGTCATGTTGTAAAGAAGAATTAGGACCAATGGGAGGAACAACTAGAAAGAAAAAACATAAAACAACAACAAAAAAGAGAGCAAATAGTATGCTTCAATCTGCATTCAGACTCCTCGGCTCTTTCTCTGGATGTGGATGGCATTTTCCATCATGAGTCTTTTGGAGTTGTCTTAGATCCTTGCATTGCTGAGAAGAGCCAAGTCTATGAAAGTTAGTTATTTCACTATTGAGGTATAGGGCTGCTGGGGCCCCAAATTAGAGACATGTGGGTCCTGCCTGAATGAATTTGACCCAAGCCTTCTTTCAGTCAAAGAAAAATCAAAGTTATTCAAGACTTGCCATATTGGTTAGACTCTTAAGGAGTCTGAGCATTTGTAACTCTTGTATTGACAAGTGGGCCAAAATGAATCTGAGCACCTTCTTGGAGGAAAGATGGATCTTACATACAAAAAGACTGTGGGAGGGATCTAGGGGTGGCCAAATACAAGATCATGATGGGAGTGACAAGTAGGCTGGGAGTGCCTAGAGATCTGGCACTGGGAACCAAGAGAATGGAATTTTGATAGGATCCAGGGTGGGAAGTAGTTAGAGCCTATCAGGAGGTAATAGAAATTTGAACAAAGCAATAACGAAAAGCTTATACTCTCAGATGAATACCAGATCAAGTGGGAAGATTCAAGGAGAGTTCAAGGGGGTTCCCAGAGCCTGTACCCTGTCAGCACAATGTGGTTGTTATTGTATACAATGTTCTTCTGGTTCTGCTCATTTCACTCAATATCAATTCATATAAGTCTTTCTAGGTTTTTCTGAAGTCCACCTATGCTCATCATTTCTTACAGCACAACAGTATTCCATTACATTCATATACCACAACTTATTAAGCCATTCCCCGACTGATGGACATCCCCTCAATTTCCAATTCTTGACTACCGCAAAAAGAGCTGCTATAAATATTTTTGTACACGTGGGTCATTTTCCCATTTGTATGATCTCTTTGGAATACAGATCACTAAGTGGTACTGCTGGGTCAAAGGGTATGCACAGTGTTATAGCCCTTTGGGCACGGTTCCAAATTGCTCTCCAGAATGATTAGATCAGTTCACAACACTACCAACAATGCATTAGTTTTCCATTTTTCCCATATCTTCCCCCAACAGTTAGCATTTTCCTTTTTTGTCATGTTAGCCAATCTGAAAGGTATGATGTGGTACTTCAGAGTTGTTTTGATTTGCATTTCTCTAATCAATAGTGAATTAGAGCATTTTTATATGACTATAGAAAGCTTTAATTTCTTCCTCTGAAAACCGCCTGTTCTTACCCTTTACCATTTATCAATTGGAGAATGACTTGTATTCTTACAAATTTGACTCAGTTCACCATATGTCTCCCAGTTTTCTGCTTCCCTTCTAATCTTGGTTGCATTGACTTTGTTTGTGTAAAAACTTTTCAATTTAATGTAATCAGAACCCTCCATTTTGCATTTCATAATGTTCTCTATATCTTGTTTGATCATAAATTCTTCCCTTCTCCATAGATGTGACAGGTAAACTATTCCTTGCTTTCCTAGTTTGCTTATACCAATTAGCCTTTATATCTATATTATGTATCCATTTTGACTTTATATTGGTATAGGGTATAAGTTGTTGGTTATGCATAGTTTCTGGAATACTATTTTCCAGTTTTCTCAGCAGTTTTTGTTAAATAGTGAGTTCTTGTCCCAGAAGCTAGAGTCTTTGGATATATCAAGCAGTAGATTACTATAGTCACTGACTATTGTGTCTTGTGTACCTAACCTATTCTACTGATCCACATCACACTATTTCTTAGCCAGTACCAATTAGTTTTGATAATTGTTGCTTTCAATACAGTTTAAGAGCTGGTATGGCTAGGCCATCTTCCCTAACATTTCTTTTCATTAATTCCCTTGATAACCTTTTGTTCTTCGAGATGAATTTTGTTATTATTTTTTCTAGCTCTATAAAATAATTTTTGGTAGTTTGATTGATATGGCACTGAATAAGTAAAATAATTTAAGTAGAATTGTCATTTTTATTGTATTACTTTGTCCTACCCATGAACAACTGATCTTTTTTCAATTATTTAGATCTGACTTTTTTTTGTGTAAAAAGTGTTTTGTAATAATTTTCCATTTTTTGGATAGCTCCTCAGTTCTCGTTTCCTAAATATGAATGGTCCTTTAATAATACTCTCCTCTTGTTTATGCTGATACTTTGTTTAATACTGATATGCTTCCTTTGTTTCTACACCTCTCCTTCAGAATTCATATTTAGTTATCATCACCTCTGTGCTTTAAATATATAAACTAACCAGAGAAGTTGGTGACACAGTGAATAGAGCACCATCCCTGGAGTCAGGAGGACCTGAGTTCAAATGTGGCCTCACACGCTTAACACAAAAACTAAGCGTGTGACCTTGGGCAAGTCACTTACCCCCAACTGCCCTCCAAAAAGCAAAAAAAAAAAAGAAACCCCAAAACCAAATCTATAAACTAACCGATAAATCAGAAAGTGCTTATTAAGCACTTGCTATGTACAGTTACTAGGTCTTATGGGTACAAAATAATGAATGAAACAATTCCTCATCCCAGTTCTAGGTCTATATCTTAAAGTATCTACTGTGCATTTCCATGTGAATGTCCCGCTGCTATCTTGGTTTGCTGTTCCATTTTCAGTGATATATCAGCAGGCATTTTGACACAAAAATCTATTGAAATTTTGACTACTCTTTCTTCTTTCCCATTTTCTTTATAATTCTCATCTAATAATTCATCCGTCTCTATGGATTCATCCTTCAAAATAGCTCTAGAATCTATCAGCACCACACTTAAGAATTGTGGCATCTGGGGCCTTACACTGCTTCTTCCCTTCCTGTAAGTCTGTTGAGATTCTCCTCTGGAGAGACTTCATTCATTCATGCGAGTGGCCAGGGCTGGAGGTCACAGTGAGCGTCTAGGAGGCCAAAGGAGGAAGATGGCAGTAGAGTCTCCCATCACTTAGGAGGAAATTAAGAAGGAACTGGAGAAGCTCATTGACTGGGAGAATATGTGGTCACTGCTCCTTCAAGTCTTCACCACTAATAATGGCCGACACTACTGAGTGGAAGAGTTCTCCGGAGGAACTGTGCCTTCAAGTGAGCTGCAGATCTACACCTGGATGGATGCAACCTTGAAAGAATTGACTAGTTTAGTTAAAGAGGTCTGCCCAGAAGCTCGAAAGAAGGTTTTACACACTTCAATTTTGCCATTGTTTTTACAGATCTTAAAAGACCTGGTTATCGAGTGAAAGAGATTGGCAGTATTATGTCTGGCAGAAAGGGGACTGATGACTCCATGACCCTATAGTCTCAGAAGTTCCGAATAGGAGATTATTTGGATATAGTAATCACTCCTCCAAATCGGCACCACCTCCCTCAGGGTGCATGAGACCAAATTAAACTTTGCTTACTGTTTCTTGCATTTGTTTGACATTGTGTCAATATTAGCTCTTCTCTTTATTGCCTTTAAGCTTTGGAAGCCCTAAACCTATTATTTATTTATTTATTTATTTAACAATGACTTATTTATTTACTTTTAGTTTACAAGATTCAATTCCACATTCACTTGAGTTTCAGATTTTCTCCCCTCCCTTCCCCCCCCCCCCATGGTGGTGTGCAACCATGTATAGGATCTGCAAATACTTTCACATTGTACAATAGTTTGGTTATATAGAAGGGTTGTAACCAATGAGTGATCGCTGGAGAAAAAAAAGCAAAACCAGATATGAAAGAG
>JAQQSV010002790.1:0-21718 GCA_028646515.1 Pseudochirops corinnae | reverse complement strand
AAGACCGAGGCCCAAGACGACGATGATCCGGATCCAGGCCGCTCAACATGAGAGCACTGGCCTGAAAACAATCGCTCAGTCCTCCTGCTGTCTGCAGGCCGCGGGCGGGAAGCTACAACGCGGAGGCGGGCGCAAAACCTCTGCCTTTTGCTTTTCCGCTCTGGAGACCTTTTGGCCAGACTGCTTATCTCCCCCTTTCGCAATCCCCACTCGCACTGGTGCTAATCCGCTCACCTGAGAGGCTCTTCCGCTGCCCCCGGGGCACAGCTGCGGCTTCAGGCCAGGCTGGCTTCGGTTGGCAGTGCTGATATGGTTCCTTGTAGCCGAGCTGACTTTAGTGGGAAGTATCCTTGTGTGCGTTTTGGAGTTCTAGGATTGGTTTAGAGTCCTATTTTATGGGTATTTTGGGGTGGCTATGTGAGAGCTGCGATATGTTGCTGCTGCTATGCCGCCATCTTGGCTCCGCCCCCTTGCCACCAATTTTTGATTCAGCTTCCTAAATAAAACACCACTTCAATCATCTGAGACAGATTTCAAATTCAAGATCAAATTTCTGACTCCAGTTCCAGCACTCTCTCCACACTACCCAACCTAAACACTGTCAGTCTCCTTTTGTTCATGTATAGGAGAAACGTGGCTGACTGGATAGAGCCATCCTTGGAGTCAGGAGGACGGAGGTTGAAGTCCCACTTCTGACGCACATTGGCTATGTAACTTGGGCAGTCATGTAGCCTCTCAATACAGAGCATTTTCTACCTCAGTTCTCACCTAGCTCTTGCTTGCCAACTGGACATTGCCTCAGGCAATCTAGGGCCTAAGAAATGAACTTAATTTAGAAAGGCCAAGGTTGTCCCCTGCATCCTGAGCCATCACCATCCTGGCTTTTATCCTGCCACTGGATTTTGATGGCTCTGGCAGACAGTGAGGCTGACAGCTCTGCTCTGCCTCACTTAAACCCAATTCACACACGTCAGGACATTGCCATTGTGATGTCAAACAATGACAACAACAAAAACCTCTAAATGCTCTAGTCTAGTCAACTCTGTAAGTTTCAGAGAAGCTTTAACCCGAATTGGTATAGGGGATCTCTTCCTTTGGGAACTTTTTATCAGTGCAGTCATGGGGCAGGTCTCTATCCTCCCTCAAGACATTGTCCAGAGTCTCTGCTCAGTTGTTGGGAAATGGTGCTGTACAGTATTGTAAATAGCGTCCAAGTATCTCGGGAAAATCCCCAAATTATGTCTTTTATTTACATTTTTTGCATCCTATGATTTTGAAATTTTTTTTTTCCATCTGTCCAAATTGACTGGAGTGTTTTTCTTTTTATGTGGATTTCAGAGGGCTGGCTTCCCCATCTCTATTAAACAGTAGAGAGGAAAATGTGATCCCTCAAGTAATGCCTCCAGAAACGACTCCCTAAAACCATGCAAATAACGAGCTATGATGGATGCTAACTAGGTTGTTTATAGTTAATAGAAGGTTATAAAAGCATTTAACACATTAAATTTACTTGTTTCTGTTTTTAATAGCAACTGTGGTTTACTAAAACTTAACAGGGGTTTGGCTCTTTCCATTTCTGGCCCACCCTGGAAGGGCCTTGTGCTGTTTTAGATTTGATGCTCATTTGAAATCTACTGAGTTGTCAGGACTCATAGGCAGGGGAAAACACCCCTTCGGGGACTGTCATGTGCATATATATTCACATACATCTATATCTATATATGCAGAGCCTGGAAACTGAGGAGTTTCTTGGGGAATATATGTAATGTGTTAAATATGTATGATAGGAATTTATGCATAAGATTCAAAACTACCTGATCGATAACTTCTTTGTGAATCCCTAAAAATGAGAATTCTAAAAACAGGACAAAAAAATATTCACTATTAAACAATGGAATTCATTATATAAGATGAACGTTTTCATGTGAAAAAGAGCCAGAGTGAAAGTTTTCCCTCTGGAAATTGCCACATGAACTTAGGACACAGCAACCTTTATTTTAACATATCATTTAACATATAATATAATCCAGTTCAAAGCGGACCATTCTTATGCAACTGGACCATTACCAGTTCAGTTGGGCATTTCTGCTGACCTCGGTAGGCCACAATTTATTAGCAAAAGGCTACAGTTTGAATTCCTCTAACACAATCATGATGTGCAGGGTTTGTAAAGTAAGGAGCAAGGACCTCTTAAGAACTACAGAAACTGTTTTGTTTTATTTTTAAATTGGTAAATAGTATTTTATTTTTTCCAATTAGATATAAAGATAGTTTTCAACATTCCATTTTATAAGATTGGGGTTCCAAATTATTTTTCCTTCCTTCCCTTTTCTTCCCCCTCCTCAAGACATCAAGCAATCTGATAGAGGTTATACATGTGTAATTGTGGAAACATTTCCACATTAAAAAGTGATTTTTTCAAAAAAGGATTTTTTTTTTACATTTAATTCTTAAGCCTTTAGGATCGAGAACTATAAATTATAAATAAGCAATTTCTACAAAGAAATCCTGTGTCCACAAGATAATCTTAAAATAATTATAATCCAGAGAATGGTTATAGAGTTTTAATTGTGCCTATTTCACAATAAAGGAGATTTGTATGAACAACAGATCAAATAGAATACTTAGGTTTCTGATGTCACCATTTTAGAAAAATGGAGCCATAGTATCGGTATACTTCTTCATGAAGTCATTTGGGAGTCCAACTTATTCCCCTCCCAACCAGAAGTTCTAGGGACCTCTTAACAAGTGTACAATAAGGCACTGGAGTGGGTGAATCTCATCCAATATTACAGCCACAACTTTCAATGAGACAAAAGTGGAGTAGAGAGGAGGGCATGAGGAAGATTTAATGAATGCTTGAAAGCTCATGGACTTTCATTAACGTTTTTAGCTCAATACAAACGTGTATCTATTTTTTCAAATGACTTAACATAAATTAAGATTGTAAAGCTTAATAGTCACCCTAGAGATGGAAAAACAGTTCATAAAAACAGTAAACAGAAATCCTATATGCCAGGTCATCACATCCTTCCCACTGCCTGTGACTGTTTTTCCTCCATTTTTTACAGAAGCCCAGTGACATGGCTGCTGATGTCTTCACTTGATCATGAATTGCATTTAATTGGAGAATCCCATACAGAGCTGGAAGGGGCCACAGAGGCTCACTCCCTCAGAGATGAAGAAACAAAACCAGCTTGCTCAGGGTCACGTAAGTGGCAAGCATAAGAGGTAGCATTTGAACCCATGAACGTGACTACTTAGGCAATAAATATTCCATTTCACCACGCTTTCTCTTAGAACTTCTTAACAAATTGGAGCTCCTGGAAAGAAACTTAACAAAGACTCACCCTGGGGTAACTGGCCTCCCAGCTTCTCTTCAGCCCTCCGTCCTAGGCCTGCACACCCTCCCACTATACTGCAAAGTCCACATTTTTATAACATTCCCTCAGAATACTCATCACAATCATCTTTTCTTTATATGAAGGTGAACTCCATTACAAAAGATAAGAAATAAAGAAGGTTTAAAGAGACTGGGAAAGTCCCAAGAGGAAGCAAACCAGCTCTCTAGGCCGAGCTGAAATGGAAAGTAGATGAAATGACCAGGGCCCAATAGCGGTGAGACAAGCACAGGCAGGGAAATGGCAAAATCGTGACTAAGCAAATTACTCCTTCAGCTGGTCAGTGACTCAGACAAGGCTCTAATGGCTTAGGGCTCTATCCTGTTCAGGGAATGATAACATTTAGATAGCACTTTGCAAAACCTTAAAGTGCTATTAATGCTAGCCAGGAAGGTAGTAGCAGGGGCAGCAAAGACCTTCACTTGCAGTCAGTAAGCCACTGCATGTCCCCCTCCTCTGGCCCTTCTTCCCTGGTCCTCCACTATCCTTTGGCCCACCCATTTTTTTGCCTCCCATGATCCTTCACTTGTTCCTATTGGGGGAAAAAAAGATCCTTCCCATCAATCTCCTTGCCCATAAGGGGCTATAAAACAAATGCATTTTTCCCCTTGCTCCTTAGAAATAATTGAGTTTAAGCTTTTTAACTTGCAATTGAGGAAGCAGAGAACAAAAATGGTTCAAAGACTTACCCTGGAATATAGAGAGGTCAGACATGGCAGGTTTGGGATCAAAATTCAGATGTCCTGTTTCTCAAACTAAATTAGCAAACAGTGTTTCCATATATGCTATATGAACCCAGAGGAGAAAGAAGGCCAAACACCAGTGGACAAGGAAGTGTGATCTTTAAAGATTTCTCTACTGTGAAATTTATTTTATCCCTATGTTCACCATTTTTATGAGCACCAATGGGCACTGGTCTTTGGAGAAAACTAATTCAATGATGAACCAGAAGTGAGAGACAAGCAGACATCTACGGCTTAACTGTCCTGAGATGGAGAGGAAGGAGGAATGAAGGAGGAGGAGGAGGAAGAAGAGGAAGAGGAGGAAGAGGAGGAGGAGGAAGAGGAAGAACTCATGTGTCAGACTTGAACCTAGGTCTAGCTCCCTCTTCACCACTCTCTGTTTTGATGCAACACATTTTAAAGTGACTATGAGGATACACAATATACCTTGTTAATGTTCTTATGTAGGTAAAAATTTAAATATGCTCTCATTTAAATAATAATTCCTTTTTTTTTTTAAACAAGTTTTGGTCTGGTTTATTAAAGTATACTTTTATACAGTTTACTTTTCACTGGTCTGTTCTGGCATGCTTCTAATGATATCAGAATCACCTGGATCAATGCTAGCCAGTGTACATACTCTGTAGTACTTCCCACATGCTGTACCCAATTCAATGTTATTGCCACTACAGTGATGTATGCCAGTTTTGGCCAACATAGCGTAATATTCGATCTCTGATTTCCTCAAGGCTGGGCAGTTGTTGGCTAAAATAACCAATTTGGCTTTGCCTTGTTTGATCATTTTCAGGGTCTGTTTGTAGCCTAGCACGTATTTGCCGCTTTTCATGGCCAGCTGAAGTCTCGAGTTGATGGACTCCAGCGACTTTTTTGTCTTCTTTGCGGCCACCATCTTCCTGCCTGTGGCGCGGGAGGACCCTCAGCCAGAGACGTGCCACCAAGATGGCCGGGAAGCGAGAAAAAAAGCTAAATAATAATTCTTAAGTGAATTATTAAACTTGCCTCTACTACTAAAGAAGAGCCTTTCTTTCCAACAGTTTTCTGGGAGAACAGAAGTTCTGGAGGTTAAGGCCACATTTTGGGTTTTGTCTTTGGCTTCTCAGTGTCTGGCAATGCCCAGGACACAGCAGATATTTAATAAATACTTTTTCAATGAGTGGATGCTATAGTGGGTGGAGGGGACCTGGGGATGAACTGCATGGAGGTTCTGGTGCCTCTTACCTTATATTTACTAGCCATGTGACTCTGGGCAAGACATACAATCCTTATGAGCCTCAGACATGTCCATAGTGCTCCCCTCTTAGACTTGTTGCTAGCTGAGTCAGTGGGAGAGCTCCCTCACTGGGACTGCCCCCAAACTGATGAAATTATAGAACCTTCCAATTATCTTTCTACAGCCCTAGTCCAAATATCTTCCCATCATCTTATGGAAGCGAAAACTGAGTCTCTGGTTAAGTGACTCACTCAGAGGCACACACACAAGAAACTGTCCAAGGCAGGATTCAAACCCAGGTCTCCTGAGTGTCAAAAGCTGCCACGTTATGTTTCCTTGCAGATCAAAAGGAAGCATAGACAGATGTACAATCATTACCCACAAGACGGTCATCCATAAAAATTCTGGCTCTCAACCTGAACTCTGATGTCCTATTTGTTATTCAAGCAAGAGAGATCCATGACATTGGGCTCGAGCCAACTTCAGTCACTCCCCGCTTCTGTTCTCTGGCTCCCTCCCTCCACTCTGCCCCTCATGCAGTGATGGAATTCCTCTTTGCTTTAAGCCCTTCTGATCAGATGTGACATTGAACTGAATGCAACACACACACACACACACGCACACACGCACACACGCATACATGCACATGCACATACACACACGCACACATACATGCACATGCACACGCACATACACACACACACACACACACAGATCATCTTTGAGAGCCAACACAGCCCAGTGGATGGTAAACTCATGGTGTAGCCAAGATGACTCTGGAGTTCTGTCTCAGCCACAAACTAGCTGTGTGACCCGGGGGAAATCACCTAATTTCTCAGTGCTCCAGGCAGCTCTAAAACTAGAAAGTGGAAGAAAGTTACCTATCTGCCTAAGTAGAGAGAGAATTTTCTCACCAAAGAGTCCCCATAGTCCAGTGAAATCACAGTTCTGGACCATAAACAAAGTGATGAATGAATGAATGAGTCAATCAACAAAGGAATCCACAAGTATCCACTGAGGACCTACAATGTCAAGGTACTCTTCAAGTCTGTATTTACAAAAACAAAACAGAACAATCTCTTACCCAAAGGCACTTAAATTCTACTAAGGGGTATATAATGCATGGGCAGGTAGTGATGGGGACAAAAGAGAGCACCTGCAACCATGGGGATCAGGAAAGGCTTCAAGGAGGAAAACTTTGAGAAAGATCCTAAAAATTTGAATCCTAAAATAAGGAAGAAATTCATGCAAGGACAACTTATGCAAATACATAAAGGAGAAAGGGGGCATGGAAAGAACAGGAGAAACTAGAAGCTCCGTTCTGATGGGGTATAGATTACACAAAGGGAAATTCTGGGGAGTAAGGGTGGAAAGGGAGTTTGGAACCAGTTTGTAGAGGAAGGGCCCAAAAGGCCAAGAGAAGGAATTGGCATTTGATTGGAGGCAATAAAGAGTTCCTGAAGGGGAGTATACATAGTTATGTGGTAGATAGAACCCTGGACTTGAGATCTGGAACAACCATGTTCCAATTGCCTCACATACACACTCAGTAAGTGTGTGCCCCTTGTTCCCAGTGACACTTAATCTCTCTAAACTTCAGTTTCTTTATATGTACAATGAAGATAACATGGCACCTACTTCATAGAGCTGGTGAAAGGACCAAATGAAATAACATATCAAGAGCTACATTAATGTTAGCTATTGTCCTTAACAAGTCATATGCTCAGACTTGTGGCACAGGAAGACTGTTTGGACAGCCATGGAAGGGTCATGTATTTAAATATTGTATATTTATGTTTAATGCTGCTAGCCTGGTGCCAATCTTATTGGGAAGATCAATCACCTTTAGAATGTTTCTAATACATAGTATCTCAGATTTGGGTCAGGTAATGGAGACTTTGGACCCCCAAATGATTGACTCGGGGGGGTTCTTTCTCCTTTTCCACATCCTACTTCCTGCTGACAGAGATGGGGCAGAGAGAGGAAAGAGTGAGACTCAGTAAAGACCCTTCCTTAGGATCTCTTAGATGACTCAAAAGTAGCAGCAAAGAAGGGACTTAAGAAGTACCCCTACCCCCCCTTCTTTCCTAATTGACTGAAGACAAAATTACTCTTTTCTCCCAGGTAAACACTGTAAGAAGGCTAGGAGCTATCCTATACTTGACCCGAAGTTTAGACTTGACTCTTAAGTATAAAATAAAGAGATTAAGTTAAGAGTATGAATGGTCTGGCAGAAGAGGATTGATTCCACACAACACGAAGCATTTATGAGTTAGACTTTCTTAAAATGGAAACGTGTTGCTGCACATTTTGAGTCCTCTTGTGTTTTGCTGTACACATGGCAATGCTTTTTTATTCTTTTCTTATTTTGTATTATTTTAGTTTTAATATTTGTTTCTTTTTTTCTTATTTTGCATTTAAGTTTAAAATTTTTAAAAATTACAAAAATTAAAAAAACAAAAAGGAGAGGATTGATTCATGGGGCAGAGCCAAGATGGCAGAATAAAAGTGAGGATTTCTGCTTAGCTCTCCCAACACAGCCTTCTAAATAACTTTTAAAAGACTGTCAAACCAAATTCTGAGTAGGATAAACAACAATTCACAGTGAGTCATTTTTCCAGCCCAGGGAAGCTTAGGAGGACAGAAAGAGGGGTTTATGGACACTGGGGTAGAGGCTAGTTGCGAGTGTGGCAAAAGTGGTCCTGAACTAGCTATAGCTCTTGGAGGTCACAACAGTAGCAGCTGTGGTGGCACAGGATCAGGCACCATTTGGCAACTGTAATGCTCATTACACAATTCTGGGTCACAGTTCTAGTGCAGAGAAGAGCAACTGAGATCATGAGGGATCAATGGCCTTATCTGCATAAGGACCACAGACTAGAAAGGTATTGACCAGATCTCTACCCAGATTTCAACACTTTGGGAATACTGAAAACTTACAGGTATTCATTGAGCTATAAAATCAGCAGAAACGCACAAAGGACAGAAACTCAGGTCAGACATCCCCTAACCCCCAGAGGTGAACAGAGCCCAATTCTAACATAAAATACAAAGTCAAGAAATGGACTGGGGGAAAAAATGAGTAAACAAGGGTATGGGGGAGCTGATTATAAAAAAAAAAAAACTACTATTGTGATAGAGAAGTTCGAGACACAAACTCAGAAGAATAAAATTACTTGAAAAAATCTACAAGCAAAGCCTCAGAGTAAAATGTAAATTGGGAAAGGACCTAGAAAAATTAAAGAGAGAATAAAAAAAAAAGTTATTAAAAACCAACTTAAGACCCTGTTTCTTCATCTGTAAAATGAGCTGGAGAAGGAAAAGGCAAACCACTCCAGGATCTTTGCCAGGAAAACCCCAAATGGGGTATTGCACATGACTAAACCAACAATTGGGGCAAGATAATAAATGTTTACACGTGGAATCATTCTTAAACAAAAAATCACCTGAGAACAGTAGAGGAAAATTGGGAAAATAAGTGAAGGCAATGCAAGAAAAATATGAAAAGAAAATTAGCTTGATAAAAGAGGCACAAAAAATACCAAAGAAAATAGTTCCTTAAAATTCACAATTAGTAAAGTGGGAATTGATAATTCCATGAAATACCAAGAAACAATAAAACAAAATCAAAAGACTGAAAAAATGAGGAAAATGTGAAATATCTCATCAGAAAAATGAATGATCTGAAAAACAGATTGAGGGGAGATAATTTAAGAATGATTGGACTATCTGAAAGCCATAATAAAGAAAAAAGAAGCTACATATCATATTTCAAGAAATTATGAAGGAAAATTGCCCAGATATCTCAGAACCAGAGGGCAAAGTAGAAAAATTGAAAGAATCCAACACTCATTTCTTGAAAGAGATCCCAAAATTAAAACTCTCAAATTCTGGAATTCTCAGGCCAGCGAGAAAATACTGAAAGCAGTCAGGAAAAAAAAAAATGATGAAAATACGGCTGAGCCACAGTCAGGAACACACAAGATTTAGCAGCTACCAATATAAAGGAGCAGAGGGCTTGGAATATGATATCCCAAAAGGGAAAGAAGCTGGGATTACAACCAAGAACAACCTACCCAGCAAAACTTATTATAATAATACTGGGGGGGGGGGGATGACAATTAATGAAATAGAAGACTTTCAAACATTCCTGATGAAAAGACGAGAGTTGAATAAAAAATCTGAGATTCAAAAACAAGACTCAAGAGAAGCATAAAAAGGAAAACATGAGTGAGAAATCACAAGGGACCTATCCAACAGGCAAGTAGGAGGGGAACACGCCAAGAGAAAGGGAGTGATGATAAGAGAGAGAGCAAATTAAGGAAGGCCGTGGTCAGAAACAGAAGACAGTTGATTCAATCAATGAATAAACTAGCTTTTATTGAGAACCTACAATGTTCCAGGCACAGTCCAAGGCTCTGGGGATACAAAGAATGAAACAATCCCTTCTCCAATGAGTTTATGGTAATGGAGAGAAGAAGCATTCTAAATCACTTGGGGTGCAGACTGACCAAAACCAACAAGCATTTATTAAGCACCTGCTACATGCAGATCCTAAACCAGGTGCTAGGGATATAAAGACTCAGGTGAAACATTTCTTGACTTCAAGGAGAATTCTACTAAATGGAAATAAATGTTCGAGGATAAGGAAATAAATATATAGTAAGGAGTCTGGACTCATTCTCCCTGAGCTAAGTTAACCACAATTCCCTCTTAGGCATCTAGGAATACAACTGAGGAGATTGGTCAGGAGAGAGGGAGGCCTTTCTCTAATGTTATCCATTTGAACCCCCATTCTAGGGTGTTCCTCCCATTATTAGCTATCAGCAGATAATATGCCAGTTCCATTCAACCAGTTAGCCATCAATTAGCTTTTTATAAAGGATATGAACTTTGAAGATATAGCAATCACAGAAGCACAAACATTTCTTCCCCAAAACCTCAGAAACACACTTCCCTCTCTATCAGCTCAGTCTCTGTGGAGAGTGGATTTTTTGTGCATGCTCTAAATCTCTACGAGGCATTTCTATAATTTGTCATCATAAATCAAGCTGCCCCAGATTCTGCCATGTTGGAGAATTGCATCAGCTGGGCACTCTGGCATGCTTATAAAGACTGCTGTCATTAGCCAGTCCTCTGACATACACGCCATGTCCTCTTGGCTTCATATAGGCTTTCAGTGAGAGAGTACAGGTCCCCAATTACAAGTACATATACAAAATAAATGTGCTGTGACTGTGGAGGATGGGGTGGATTACAACCGGAGGATCAGAAAAGGCTTCGAGTAAGAAATGAAGGCATTTGATGGGGGCCTTGAGTGGAGCTAGTTGTTTCAGGGGGCAGAGGTGAGGAAGGAGAGGATTCCAAGCACGGGGGACTGCTGGTTGAAAGCGGAGGAGGGAAAAGATGGAATGTCATGTGCAAGGGAGAACAAGTGGGCCAGCCTGGCTTGGGTATAGAATGTATGAAGGGAGGGATGGGTAATCAGCCTGGAAAAAGAGACTGGAGTCAGACTCTGAGGGATGATGAGTTGATAGTATGTAATAAAGGCGCCAGGGAGGCAAGGAGGTTTTCTGAGAAGGAAAATGATGTGATCAGATCTGTACTCTTGGAATTTGGATTGGGTGGCTTTATAGAGACAGATTGGAAAGCAGGGAGCCTGGAATCTGGAAGAACAATTAGTTGGGCTAACGAAATACAAGAGGAGATAAGAGCCTGGACAAGAGTAATTTTGGTGTGAGTGAGAGAGAACAGAATGGATGGGAGAGATGTCAAAGAAATGGAATCAAGCCTTGGCAACTGATCAGATGGGAAGGGGAGGGTAAGAGGTGAATGAGAATGAAAAATCTAGGATGACTCATGGTTTGATAACCTGGTGGTGCTCTTCCCAGAAATAGGGAAGTTTGGAAAAGGAGTAGTTTTGGGAGAAAAGATAATGGATTTTGTTTTGGACATCTGAGATGCCTACAGTCCATCCAGGTGGAGATAGATGCAGGCAGCTGGAAATGCTGGACTGGATCCCAGAAGAGATATGAGGACTGGATATTTAGACTTGGGAGTTATCAGCATAGAAATGATAATCGAATCCATGGGAAGTGATGAGATCACTAAAGAGAAGATGAATGTCCATGATGGAGCCTTAGGGCACACCCTTTCCTAGGGTGAAGGAGGTCTAGAACACAAAGAGACCTCAGAAGCCACTTAGTCCAAAATATGAGGAGATTAAGGCCCAAAGAGATTAAATGAATTGTCCAGAACCACACAGGTGATAAGGGACAGGGGCAAGATTTTAAACAAGATCTAGTCAATCAGTCAAAATTAAGTACTTCCTGTGAGGTAGGTGCTATGCCAAGTTCTAGAGATACAAAGAAAGACAAGAACAGTCCCTGCCTTCAAGAAACCCACATTCTAATGGGGGAGACAAGACATAAATAACTAGACCCATACAAGACATATACAGATGAGACAGAAGGTAACCTTAGAGGAGAGGGCACCAGCAGCTGCCCAGACCAGGAAAGGCCTCTGAGCAGAGTTGGAATTTGAGCTGGTTCTTGAAGACAGTCCTGGAAACCAAGAGACAGAGCGTGGGGGCCAGCCAAAGAAGAAGCACCTTCGAGAAAGCATCACATTCACATTCATGGAAGGTGACTGTAGTTGAAGTGTTTGGAAGTGCCTGAAATATAAAAAGGCCATGAAGGGATGAAGGGGACAAGTTGTGAAGGGTTTTCAAAGCCAAGCCAAGGAAGGATTGTATGAGCTCCTTTAGGAGTTTATTCTAAGGAGGTGTGAGCTCTTTTGTTATTCAGATCAGACAATAATCAGCCTTAGACATGCTGAAGCCCTATGAGTCCCTCAATTTCTTTAGGTTGTGTCTGTGAGCTGTCACTTCCAAGCTCAATCTGCTCTTTGATCTGAGAGGGGGTAAGAAAACTTGTTTGAACTCCATAACACTCCCCTCAAGTCAATCTCAGTCCACAAAATCACCACTAGGGTGACTTTGAGTATCTGAGTAAAGCTAAAGACCTGTGTTACTCCCAGTAAGAAAAACTCTTGCCTTTCCATTGAGTCTGAATACATTTGTGCGAGGAGGGACATACACACATGTATGCTGATCCAGTAACTCAGGAGGCTGCCCATCCAACCACATATTGGGCAACGTGTATTTTTCTTCTACGCTCCTTTTTCAGTGAGGATAATCAAATGACTATGGATTTCACTGAGGATATCTCAGTATTTTGAGACTTGGTACACTTAGTATACTGTCCATACCACCAAAGCCTTTTTCTGATACATCACTGGCATACTCTGCATCACACCAGAGGCACAAAAGCTTTCATCAACCTACCAAGCTACAGAGGCTTTGGGCATAGTAGCGAGAGGTAGAGGGTTCCAATTCCATCCCTGACACTATCCATGGGCTCAGGAGAAATCCCTCTTCCTCTCTGGGCCTCAATTCCTCATCTGTAAGATGTGTTTGGATTGGATGGCTATTAAGGGCCCCCCAGATCTAAATCTATGATCCTATGAGTATGGGCCAGGTGACAGACAGCATCTGTTCCTCAAGACTCAACTCGAACCCCATCTCACCACAGAGTTAAGTAGTTTAGAAGATGAAGGGCCAGGCAATGTTATTTTCCATGATAGTGACTCATGACACCCAAGGACACAGCCACATTTCTTAGAAGAGGCAGGGTGCTTGAAGGTGCTGGTGGGAAGGTAGGGAGAGGAATGTTAGAAATTATTTTATTACAAGTTTTCATCTATATGAATTCATAATTTCCTAGGTCTCTGTTTTTCATCACTATTTGAAGTTAGCAAAACTGTCTAAAATGAATGTGTTTTTAAAACTAGAAATATCAGCAAACATTGGACTGTTAGGAGTTCCTGATTTGCTTCCTCTTCTGGAAAACAGAGATGGAGGGGAAGACTGTGAAGGAGGAGAAAGGTGAGTGGGCGGGGTGTGACTGACGCCCTCCAAAGTCAAAGTCGCTCCTACTTAGCAGACCTAGTTTCCAACTTCTTAGCATGGTATTTTTAAAGATGCCTGTTTGGTAGCTAAACAGTGCCATCTTCTGTCCAATTGGTTTAATGTCCCAAAAGATTTCTGTTAAGCAAAATCCCCCTTTATCCAGGTCTCCTTGTCCAGAGAAGGAAAATTGTATTTAAAATCAGTCCTTTTTCAAGCCAAAATTTCAAGAATGAAAGACTCCTCCAAGAGTTTCAAACAGCACCAGAATATGCATGAGGCTAGGTTATACTGTAGGGGATAGAGAAACACACTTCTTCCTGAGTTAAAATACGGCCTCAGACACTGACTAGCTGTGTGACCCTGACCAAGTCATTTAACCTTGTTTGCCTCAGTTTCTTCATCTGTAAAATAAGCTGGAGCAGAAAATGGCAAACCGCTCCAAAATCTTTGCCAAGAAACCCCCCGAGCGGGGTCATGGAGAGTCCAACATGACTGAAATGACTGAACAACAGTAGTCAGGAGAAAGAGGGTATAGTCCTGGCATTTACAAAATCATCTGCTGAGTAAACTGGAACAAATTAACTCACCTCTCTGGACATCTGTATAATGACAGCAAAACTGCCATTACTATCCTCATCGTTAGCATTTTTCCAGGCAGCTCTGTGGAGCAGTGCACAGAGCACCGCTGACCATGGAGTCAGGAGGACCTCAATGAAAGTCTGGCCTCAGACATTCACTGGATGTATGACCCTGGGCACTTAACCCCAATGGCCTCAGAAAAATTAGAATTATTCATTCTAACCAATAATAAGTACAATAATTGCACAAAATGATATAATGAATGCTAATCATAGGGATTTATAGAGTACTTTAAAGTTCCCAGAACACTACGTGCTCTATCTCATTCAGTCCTCAAAATCAATCTGGGAGGTATGGTTATTTTTATTCCCATTTTACAGATAAGGCTGAGGCAAAGAGAGGTTAGTGACTTACCCAGGGTCACACAGCTAGTAAGTGTCTGAAGTAAAATCTGAACTCAGGTTTTCCCTGACTCCAGGTCCAGCAGTCTGTCCACTGGGCTAAAAGTCACCTTTCTGGCTCTGACAATGAATTTGGCATGTTGAAAACACCTTTCTATTTATAGCACATAACCATGGAAATTTCTTTTAGTCCTTTTTTTTTTTTTTTTTTTTTGCTTTTTTGGAAGGGAGAAGGTAGGGCTATTGGTGTAAAGTGACTCACCCAAGGTCACACGGCTAGTTTTGTGTGTGTGTGTGTGTTGTGTCTGATGCTGGATTTGAACTCAGGTCCTCCTGACTCCAGGGCCAGTGCTCTATTCACTGTGCCACCTAGCCACCTTTTTTTAGTTCGTTTTAATTAATCGTCACCGAGTTGCCTCCTTTTGGTTGCTGGTCTCCTGGGGCATTAACTCCTCCTGCTCCATCCTTGATGAGTCTGGTAAACCAGTCTAGGTAACTGGAGAATTCCACCCAGTTGTTCCCATAGACATGTGAGGAATTGAAGATACTTAATTCTTAAGACTCGAGGATACTTTGTCAATTTGGGCCAGTGACATCTTCCCCAGGTCTCAAAGAAAAGAAAGGATAGTCAAGTTTGTCATCTTTGCCCTGTCTGACTGGAGGCAGTGGGGCTTCTGGTTCTGAATGGAGACAAATTGTGGGGGAAACTGCCCCCTCTGGTCTCTTCCATGTACCCTGGGGTCTGGTAACACTGACCTCCTGGCTGTGAACAATTCATTCCACCTCTGGACTCAAGGGCTGTCCCTCCTCATCTTTGCCTCTCTCTGAGATTCTCTCTGATCCACCACGTATATATCTGCATCCAGTTCTTTGCATTTGGTCTCCTCCATTAGTCTGTGAGCTCAGGGAAGACAGGGGCAGAGAGATGACAGGGGAAGGGAGGGACAGCACACTACATTATGTATGAGAGCTACTGTAGAGGGGCACTTGGGTGTCACCGGACAGAGCCATAGACCGAAGGTCAGACATATGGTTATACTGGCAGCCCTTCACCTTCAACATTCTATATTCAAACGGGGGCCATCGCCAATCCACCCGGCTCTGACTCCAGTGAGGCTGATGACTGCACGACACTGCCTCACTTAAACCCAATTCACGATGTCGTCGGTCCTCTTCAAGAACATGGGACGAACAGCAGTGTGCCAGTGGCTTTGATAATCAGCTGGCATGCTGGAAAGAGAAATGCCTCGGGCTCAGCCGTCCTGAATGCGAATTCTGGCCCGGCCCTCGAGTCTCTGCCCGGGTGACTTGGGGCGAGATGTCCTCCCGTGGAGGATCACGGGCTTGCTCTCACTCCCACAAGCTGCACCTGGAAAAGGTCGAGGTCTTCGACACCGAACGGTCAGCTCGAGGCTCCTGAGGGCTGCGGAGAAGGCCGGACAAGAGGGGCCTGACCCCGGGGGCTCCCGGGCCTCGGCCCCGTCGCCGTCAGGGTGATTCAAGCCCGTTTGCAAGCGCGCAGCACATCCGTCTTGCTAAGACGCCCGGGGAGCCCTATTAGAATGTGTGACCCGCGGGGAGCCGCCAGAGGGCGCAGAGGAGCGCAGCGCTCTGGGCCGCGGGGCAGGGCCCAGCTGTGTGACCCTGGGCAAGTCACTTGACTCTTTTTGCCTCAGTTTCCTCATCTGTCAAACGGGCCGGAGAAGGAAGCGGCCACGCCCTCCGGGATGTGAAAGCCCCGGGCTGGTGAGGAAGGTCGGGCCGGCCAGAGCCAAGGGCGCGGTGGGCGTGAGGGCTGCAGCCCACCCCCGGCTTCTCCTCGCGCCTCAGGTTCCGCGGGGATCCCACCCTACCAACAACAATCCTCCGCGGCTGCCGAAGGAGAGGCGGCCCGGACTTGGACTCAGGCCAGGCCGGCCTCAGCTTCCTCAGCTGGGCCGTGGGCGGGGAATTGGGCGGGGCTTGCTTTTCGGGACTCCTCTCTCACCGCCCAGGGGCAGGGCCATGCTGTCAGAAGGATTGCGCCTGCGCTGGGTGACGCGCTAAAGAAGGGGTGGAGCTCGTGGGGAAAGGCCGCGCCTGCACTGAGCGACAGAGACTTCCTTCCGCCCACAACAGGACGCTGGAGGTCGAAAGAGAGGCGGGAAGCGGCAGAATGCCTCTTTGCGCCTGAGCGAAGGTGGGGGCCGAGGAGGAAGGCGAGCTCCCAGGTCCCAATAGCGCTTGCGCAGAGCGCGACGCTCGCGGCGGACGAGAGTGCGCGTGCGTCGAGTCCGAGCCCCGCCCCCTTCCCCCCCCCCCCCCCCCCCGGCCGAAGCGCGGCTGTTTTTGAACGTGGCGGCGGGGTTGTTGTGAGAGGATCTCTCTCGCTGCCGCTGCGCGGTGTCCGTGACCATGGAGCGGCAGCTCACTCGGGACCAGGGTATCACTCTGCGCGGCAGCGCCGACATCGTGGCCGAGTTCTTCTGTGAGTGCTGCCCTCTGCCTGGAGCCCGCGCTACCTCAGTGTCCCCTCCTGTGAAGTGGCCGCGGAGGCCCCGCCCCATCGCGGTCCCGTGGTTTCAGCCCCATCCGGGGCTTTCTGGGCAGAGATACCTTGTCCAGCTCACTTGACAGCTGAGGAAATCGAGGCAGGCGGGGCTCAGTGACGGACCCAGGGTCATCCAGCTAGGAAGTCCAGGCCCAGCGCCCGTCTTACACTGGGGGAAGCTGAGGCTGGGGGAGGGACTTAGGGGCCGGGACCCCCGCGAACACGGCTGATCCTTGCACGATGGCGCATCGGGGTCTGCCGTGGCCGCAGCATTAACAATGTGGCGAGGGCTCTGCTACTGTATCCAGTCCGGCCACTTTGTTTCTTCTTTCTGTCGTTCATTCGGCACGTGGAGGGCCCGGGGCCGGGGCGGGCCAGCCCTCAGTGGCTTGGACCGCGCCGGACCCTAAAAACGGGGAGCAGAGCTTCGGCTCCCCCTGCTAGGGGCCCTCGGCCAAAGCCGTGCCCAGCCCCCTGCTCCCCTAGGGCTGACGCCCGCGGGGGGCGCACCCCATCCCTGGGCCCCCGCAGGGCTGAGATGCCCCCGGAGAGCCTCCCAGTGGACTTAGGATCAGTGAGTGCAGGTTTTCCGTGTGGTTGGTGACAAGAGGCGTTCTCTGCTTCTGGTTTCATACTTTGGCTGTTTCAGCCTTGTACTGAAATAGAGCCATGAGAAAATTCACCTTTCTGTGGCCATGCCCCAGGAGGATTATTTCTGCAGTACATGTTTACGGACCATACAACTAGAGTATTTTCTACAGGGAAAAATCTAAGTAGGACGGTGGGTGCATAATTACATTTAGTATTAAACTTTATTTTTAACTGCAGGTTTCATTTCTTTCCTCCTTAATGGGACTTAATTTGAAGCATTTTGTGACCTTTAAAAAAAATTCCTATTTGCTTTCAGCATTTGGCATCAACAGTATCTTATATCAGCGTGGAATATACCCATCTGAAACCTTTACCCGGGTGCAGAAATACGGACTGACTTTGCTTATGACAACGGATCCTGATCTCATAAAATACTTGAATAACGTGGTGGACCAACTCAAAGGTATTTGAGCTGAAAGTTATGGTTTTGCCAGTTTCCAGGCCTTGCCAAACCAAATGTTTGGCAATCTGAGTTTAGTCCAAAAATCAAGATTCTGCATTGCCCGTCTTTGAAATAGATGTTGATGTCAAAAAGAAATCATGTGTCTAGTCAGCCAAGAAATATTAAGGTGTCTGCCTCGTGCTGGGGCTGTGCTGTGTGTGCCAAGCACTGGGAAGCCAAATAAAGGTAAGGTGGCCCCTGTTCTCCAAGGGCTGAGAGGGTGATGGAACACCAACAGCCATGTGCAAGCGAGCTAAGTGTTCAGCATGATTATCTGAAATAAAAAGGAACCTGAGGGAGGACAGAGCATCTATGATGTAATCTGCAGACTAGCGTTTGCGCATTAAACCAGGTCACCCGTCTCCTCAGAGGTCAGAGACAAGGAATGGCTTTTATAACAAAAAAGAGGAATTAGAAAAATCACAGAAATTCCTTTTGAACATAATTCATTTGGACAAGGCAGGTCACCTCTCTAGCTAGCTTCTCCCAAACTTTCTTAGTCCTGTCCTCCAGGTAGTGCCTTGTGTAACCAAAAAGTATACTGGGAAAGAAACTTGTGAACAATGGTTAGCAGCCACCCACCTACCCCCAGTCTTCCTTAGCAGAGTTCTTTACTCAGCTTAGACTCTAGCTCAGGGGTGGGGAACACCTGCTCTAGCTAAAGAAAAAGAAAAGAAGGCTTAACCTCTGGATAACCTTCCTCCAGGTGGCAGAAAGGGGAATTCGGCTTCTGGTCAGCCCCACTTTCTGCTTTGCCTGTGGTCCCACACACTCTCATCTTTCTGCTAGGACTTAGCCTTTTGAAAAATCTTATACTCTTATTATTATTTTTCTAAGTTATCTGCTGTCAAGTGATAAAGTCTTCTCAATCTATCTGTTCACTAAATCCATAGGTAACCTAGACTTAAGAGACTCTCTCTGTTAGGCTGGCTTAGTTTAAGACTAGCTCTTCCTAAAGAAGGGAGGCTAATCTTATAATCAAACTAGAAGTAAGTCAGAGTAATCACAAGGAGCTGGGCTCTTTTTGAGTAGGCAGAATGCATTGGAAATAAGCGTCAGAGAGAAGGCACAAGAATTAGGGGGGATTGGGAAAGTGGGGTTTTTAATGGGGACTTAGAGGAGGCCAGGGAGTAGAGAGAGGAGAGAGGGGGCATCTATGCATGACAGGTGGCTGCTGACCATTCCTGGAGTCTGGAGGTAGGGGAGTGTCTTAGAGGAATATCAAAGCCATTGTCCATGGATAGGAGGGATAGGAGGGGACGTGCTCTGGGGAGGAAGGTGTCAGCATTAACAAGACTGACAGAAGGCAGGGGGAGCAGAAACAGGATTTTAGTTTTGATCCTGGATGGGCTGGGGAGCCACTGGAGTGTACTCGGCCATGGCTGTGGGGTGTCCTGGTTAGAGCACTGCTTTAGGAAGACCACTCTGCTTTCTGAGTAGAGCCTGGATGTTGGCCTAGGGGGGCAGACACCCCCCCAGCAGCTATTGCAGTGATCTAGGTGGGGGGGGGGGGCATTGCATCTGAGAGATCCTGTAGTGGGGAGTAGGCTGGCCTGGGTACTAGCTGGGATATGGGGGGAGGGGGGAGTGAGGGTCCCGGATGACCCTTGGGATGATGGCGGTGTGCTCTACAGTCCTGAGGAAGGTGGCCAGTAAAGTTGATATAATTGTAATGCTCAGAGTTGGAACTACAGACCAGAGGACTTATTGGAGTAGTACCTCAGACAAGCAACCCTGGGCTCGTCACTTAATTTCTGCCAGCCTGTGATAAAATAGCAGCTCTTCCCGAGACATCTAATTAGTGAACTCTAAAAGTGCCTGGCAAGCCTTACAGTGCTGTGTGAGTGCTGGTGTTAGTGCCGTTTCCAGCTGTGGGGTTTTGTAGCCGTGATGACCAAGAGGCCAGGGAAATTAAAAACAGAAAATTCTCCAGATCCCCAGATGAATGTGGGATGTTGGGATGGAATGGGAAGTTAGAGGGAAGATGGGGGGTCATCCTAGAGTGGATGGATACACCGCCTTCTGAAACAGTGGCTTCCACCAATGGAGATCTGGGGAGTGTCTGGGCAGAGACCATCTCCCATGCGGAGACCAGGGCCCCAGAGCAGACGTTCCTCCAGGTGAGGAGGGAGCTACAGAAAGGGGGCTAGAGAGAGGGAAGAGACCTGAGTACCACGCTTTCCTTTAAACTTGCCTGTTAATGGCTCAGAAATAGGAGTCTCTTCAGTAAGCCTGAAGGATGCTGGCACGTACCCTGGCATTTTCCACTCCTCTTTTTTAAAAGGAAGCAATAGGAAGAGGCAAATCAGCAAGCATTGACTAAGTACCTACTTTCTGTGCCAGGCTGCTGCACCCGAGGGATACATGGAAAGGCCAAAGTCCCTGCTCTCAAGGGGCTCACAGTCCAATGGGGAGACAACAATGCTCAAACATGACCTGTTCAGGATAAGTTGTAGGTTGTTAACTGAGGAAGGTGCTGTCTTTTAAAGGGGGGTTGGGAAAGGTGTCTTGTCGAAGGTGGGAATTTTAGATGAGACTTAAAGGAAGCCAGGAGGCAGAGATGAGGAGGGCGCTGGGCTGGCCAGAGAGAGTGGCAGGAGCTGAGTGGTAGACAGTCTCCTTGGTGAGGCCAAGAGGCCAAGGGCACTGTGTCAGCGAGTGGTCTAACAGAAGGACATTGCAGAGGGAGGAAGGGACCAGCTAGGTCGTAAAGGGTTTTAACCACCATACAGAGGATTTTTCACTTGATCCTATTATTAACAGGGAGCCACTAGAGTTTATTCGATTTTGAGAGCTATGGAGGACAGGGTGATCTAGCAAAGACTTGAGGCCAGCCAGAAGACTTCAGTAATCCAGGCCTGAGGTGATGAGGGCCTGCACCTGGCAGGGGCAGGGTTAGAGGAGAAAGGGGTATGTATATGAGAAACATTATGAAAGTAGAATCAACAGAATGTGGCAACTGGATGGATATGGGGGTGAGAGAGTAAGAAATCAGGGAGGGACACCTTGGTTTTGAGCCTGGGTGACTGTGATGCAGGGGTGCCCTCCAAAGTATCGGATACATAGAAGAGGGAGCTGAGGCTTCAGGGGGAAAGAGAATGAGTTCAGTTTTGAACAGGTTGAGTTTATGATGTCTAGAGACATCTAGGTCTGGGTGTTAAGTAGGAGTTTAGAGAGGTGAGACTGGAGGTCACAAAAGAAATTTGGGGCCCTATAAAGAAATGAGAGCATCTTCTGTGCAGCAATGATAACCAAGTCCATGGGATTTGATGAAAGCACCATGTGAAATAGAGTGAGAAGAGAGGCCCCAGGGTCTGGGCCCTGAGGACACCCACAGTTATCAGGAGTAACCTAGAAGAAGATCCAGGAGAGCAGACTGAGCAGGATTGGTCAGACAGCTAGGAAGCAGGATCCCAAAAACCTAGAGAGGAAAGAGAAAAGGGGGGTCTAATGGGGATAAGCAGGAAGCATTTCCAGTAAAATCAGGGGTGAAACAAGGATGTCCACCATCAGCCCTCTTATTCAGTCTGCTACTAGAAATGTCAGCTGTAGCAATTAGAGAAGAAAAAGAAATCGAAGGAATCAGATTAGGCAAAGAAGAGACTAAGCGATCACTCTTTACAGATGATATGATGATATACTTGGAGAATCCCAGAGAATCAAGTAAAAAACTTCTTGAGACAATAAATAAATTTGGCAAAGTTGCAGGATATAAAATAAACCCACATAAATCCTCAGCATTCGTATATATTTCCAACAAAGTCCAACAGCAAGAGATAGTAAGAGAAACCC
>JAQQSV010002789.1:10817-21733 GCA_028646515.1 Pseudochirops corinnae | reverse complement strand
GAACAGGAAGGTAAAAGGAAATGGGTCAACCTTACTCTCATTGAATTTGGCTTAGGGAAGGAATAGCATACAGACTAAATTGGGTATCTTGCCCTACAAGAGAGTAGGGGGGAAGGGGATGAGAGGGGGGAGGATGGAGGGGAGGGCAGGTTGGGGGGGGAAGGTAGTTAGAAGCACACACTTTTGAAAAGGGACAGGGTCAAAGCAGAGAATAGAACTAACGGGGGTCAGGATAGGATGGAGGGAAATATAGTCAGTCTTTCACAATATATCCTCTATGGAAATGTTTTGCATAACTACACATGCACAAATTATATTGAATTACTTAACTTTCCAGTAAGGGTGGGTGATGAGGGAGGAAGAGAAAGAATCTGGAATTCAAAGTTGTAAAATTAAATGTTTTTTTTGTCATTATTATTATTATTTATAGGCAACTGGGAAATAAGATATATAGGCACTGGGATATGGAGATCCATCTTGCCTACTGGAAAGTTAGAAGGGGTATGGGGGAGGATATAGGAGAGAACAGATTGGCGGAGGGGGTATACAGTGAGACTGCTGTATTGGGGTGGCAGGTAGGGTAAAGATGGGGATAAAATTTGTAACTCAAAATCTCGTGGAAATTAATGACATAAACTAAAAATAAACATGAAATTTAATTTAAATAAATATAAAAGAATCAGACGAGGTCAAATGGTAAAAGAAGAACAAAAAGCCAATAAGGAGAAGAATGTCTTTAAAGGCAGAATTGGTGAAATGGAAAAAGAAGCACATAAATTCACTGAAGAAATAAAAATGCCTTAATAAGTAGAATTGACCAAATGGAAAATGAAGTGCAAACACTCACTAAAGAAAAATATTTCTTAAAAATTAGAATGGAACAAATGGAGGCTAATGACTATATGAGAAATCAAGAAACAATAAAACAAAAAAAAAGAATGAAAATATAGAAGACAGTGTGAAATATGTTATTGGAAAAATAATTGACTTGGAAAAGAGATCCAGGGGAAATATTTTAAAAATTATTGGACTACTTGAAAGCCATGATGAAAAAAGAGCTTAGATGTCATCTTTAATGAAATTATAAAGGAAAACTTCTCTGATTTTCTAGAATCAGAGGGTAAAGTAGAAATGAAAAGAATCCACCAATCACTTCCTGAAAAATACCAAAACAAAAACTCCCAGTAATATTATAGCCAAATTCCACAGTTCCCAGATCAAAAAGAAAATATTTCAAGCAGTCAAAAAGTAATTCAAATATGATGGAGTAATAGTCAGAATAACACAATATTTAGCAGCTTTTACATTAAAGGATCAGAGTGGTTGGAGTATGATATTCTGGAGGGCAGAGGATCTGGGATTACAACCAAGAATCACCTATCCAGCAAAACTGAGTATAATTCTTCAGGGGGAAAAATAGACATCTGTAATAGTAATCAATTTAGCAGACACTTAGCCCTTGGTAACTTAGGGCTAAGTACCTCTTGAGAGAGGCAGAAGGTGCAAACTCTGTGAAACAGAAGGTATGAACTCTGTCTCCTGTTGAGAGGGCATGAACACCGTCTCCTATTGCTGATGTGGTAGGAGGGTGTTGGCTGAGAGGAGACCAGTGTGTGTTTATAAGAAGAGTTCTAGAGACAGACACAATCAGGAATCTTCCTCCTGGTGGCTCCTGGTAGAGGAAGCAGAATTGTTCTAGCATCTGGGAGCTAGGCTGCTGGACTGAAGAACTGAGTTGGAGTTTTCTTGAGAGAGAGAGAGTGTTTCTCTCCCAACATCTGGAAGCCGACTGAAAACTGAGTTGCCGTTTTTCTTGAGACCAGAATCTGGTGAAGGTGGAAATGGCTGTTGCTGCTACCTGGAAGGCTGAGATTACTTCTGGGTCTTAGGGCCAGCCAAACTGCTGGAGGACTGAAGAAGCATGACCAGGATAAGACTTTGTTGGTTGGTAGCTTGGTGGATCCTTGAGTTCCCAGCAACAGAACTGGTGAAGAGTTTGAGATGTGCTGGATCCTGTGAACTTCAGTGTGTAACAAGAACTGCTCAGAGAACTGGACAAGGAGCTGGGAGCTGTCTGCCTCTGAATCCAGGTGACTATTTGGTGGATTCAAAAAGGAGGTGGGACCATGGAGGGGGATTCAGGGAATCTGGGAGACCACCCTGCATCCAGATGAAGAAAAGGCCTCCCCTTGATGAAATTGAAGTATAGTAGACACCGAGGGGTGGAGGGTTTGTGTACTTTTCTAATGATTGTATTTAATGACTGATGGCTAGATAAGTGACTAAGTTAATCTATAGTTGCTCCATGAGTGGAAGATTGATTATTGTATTGTGAATTGATTGATTAAGTATTGATTATTACATTGTGAAATGACTGAATGATTAAATAAGGAGGGTTTGCCCCCTTACGGAAACCAGATGATTATTCTTTTGTTCTTTGTTCTAAATATTGTGGTCACTGTCGTGAAAACTATGTGGCCATTCTAATGTTAAGCTGTTGTGAACACTGTGTTGTGATTTTCTGTGATAAAATGTAATGTTGTGAATATTATATTGTGATTTGTTGTGAATGTTTGCCTTGATTTGTAATGGAATGAATGGAGTGTTCACTATGATGTGTTATCAGAACCTTAAAAGCTGTTCACAGTAGCATTCTTTTGGGAAGCTGCTCATGCATGGCATTACAACATCCAATGAGATGAGGACTTTCAACATTCTTGATGAAACAATCAGTGCTGAATAGAAAATTTTACTTTCAAATACCAGATTGAAGAGAATTACAAAAAGATAAACAGGAAAGGGATTTAATAAAGTTAAACTGTTTACATTCCTACATGGGAAGATGATGATTGTAACTCATAAGAACTTTTTCATTAGGGAATTTAGAAGGAGAATATATAGACAGAGGGCACAGGTGTGAGTTAAATATGAAGGGATGATATCTATAAAAATAAAGTTAAAAAGTGAAAGAGGACTCTACTGGAAGAAAGGGAAAGGTAGAATGTGGTAAATTAGCTCACATGACAATGACAAGAAAAAGCTTTTACAGTGGAGGTAAAGAGAGGGGAGATGAAGAAGAGCAAGTGAACCTTACTCTCATCAGAATTAGGTCAAAGCGGGAATAATATATACACCCAATTGGGTATAGAAATCTATCTTACCCTACAGGAAGTTAGGAGGGGAAGTGGAGAAGAGAATATGGGGGCTAATAGAAGGGAGGACAGATCGGGGGAGAAACAAAACACTTTTGAGGAGGGACATGGTGAGATGAGAGAGAAAATAGAATAAATGGGAAAAATTGGATGGAGGGAAATACAGCTATAATTAGTAATGGTGAAAAAAAAAAACTGAAGCAAGTTTCTCTGATAAAAGCCTTATTTCTCAAACATGGTCAAATTTATAAAAAATAAGAGCCATTTCCCAAATGATAAATCATAAAAAGATATCTCATTGGGCATAGGGTAGGGAAGGAGGAAGAGAGAGAATTTGGAACTCAAAGTTTTAAAAATAAAGGTTAAAAATTGTTTTTACATGTAACTGGAGAAAAATAAAATACTAAATAAACATAGAAAAAAAGAATTATATGATAAAAAAAAAACCTTAGTTGCTTATATTATTTAGATGTTCAGTTGCATTAAATATTTTTATAATTAAGAAATTGATTTTGTGGAACACACACATATAAATGCATGAAGAGGGAAAAACAATATAAATATTCTTGTGTCAAGTAAAAGTTCAATGTCCAATGAAGATGAATAGATTAAGAGCTAGAAGTGACTTTAGAGCTGAACTAGTGCAAGCCTTCATTTTATAGATGGAGAAACCAAAACTTAAAAGACTTGTTCAGTGTTACACAAACAGTAAGCATCAGAAGCAACATGGGAACTAAGGACCAATGACTCCAAGTTCCAAACTCCCGGCAGTTCACCATTGTTGTCTCCTCATTTCCGTTAAGTAAATATTTCCTGGTTCTGATTCCTAGATAGATTAGAGGGAGAGAGGCTATTAGAAGGAAAAGTGCTCAAAAAGACTTTTACAGTGATCTAGGTGAGAAGTCATCAAAAGGATCTAAATGCAGATGGAAGGAATGGCTGTAGAGCTAATGTAGGTTCTGCTGACCTAGGTACATAATCACTGCTACTCAGGTGGCTAAGGCTAATGAAATTTTGAGCTTGGGAGGTCTCAGTTTTAGGGGCATAAGTTGATCAAGAATCTGAACTAACAGTAACAATGAGGCAAGGTGAAGCAGACCAGTCTAGAAATAGACCAGGTTAAAACTCCCATGAAAACTGGTATTGGTTTCAGGACATTGAGTAGCTCCTGAATGGCAATTTTGAGTGACTTAGAGAGCCTCCATTTCAATTAAACAAACCTAATTTAGAAGAAATGACACATTTTGGCTATGGGTGCAAATGAAAGAAATAACTCAAAGCTATTTAGCCTCAGATATTGTCAGGGTAGTGATACTTTTTGCATTAATGGAGAAATTGGGATAGACTCCTTTTTTACTTGGAAAAATAATGAGTTGTGGTTTGGGGTTTTTTTTGGGCAAGCATTAGATAGTCCAAGTCATTAGACATTCAAGAGAATATGTTCTATGAGTATTAAGTGTCACAAAATTGGAAAAAAAAAAAAAGGCAGGGCCAGAGGCATAGTTGTAGAGATAAAACAGATCAGAGAACACTATCCTGAAAGTGTGACATACCTCACTACATTCTTTGCTGAGGATTTTGTTAGCAAAACATCTCTTTTGAAGCAGTTAAGTGTTTCTTACCACCAGAGAGATTCTCTCAATATGGATTTAGTTCAATAAGCTTATCCACTTATTCATTTATTCATCAAATTAACATCCATTAAATAACTTCATATAAAAGCACACTGTGAAGGACTAAGGGAATACAAAGATAAATAGGCTAAAATTCTGTCCCTCAAAGAGATTACCTTCTAATAGGGGAAACAGTATATATACAAATTACTACACTATATGGAATGTTATAAATGCCATAACCTAAGAGACAGAGCACTATTAAACTTTCACTATTGGTAGAAAACTGCAAGAGATGAGATGTTTGCCAGAGAGGAGGTGAGGGAATAAGAAAAAAAAATAGAAGGCATAGCTCTCAATATCCAAGCATTAAGATCTAATTAAAGAAAGCACAAACACTTAAAATGACTTTTGATTATGGATCAACCTAGCCACAAATACAAAATGTTCAGAATAAACACAAGGATACCAAAAAGAAACAGAGTAGTAATGGGAATAATGAATGTTAAACAAGAACACTGGGACAAGATTTTAGGTTTCTGTTACTAAAAAAATAATTTTATTCCACTTTCCTCATCTACATAACAATGGTGACAAAAGTTGGAGAGAATATCATAGTGTCGTTCATAACACAATTAAGTTCCACTCTGTTTTCTTATTTTAGATGAGGGGAAAAAAGAAAAAAAACAACCTTGAGCAAAAGATAGCAAACCCCCAAAGACTATAAGACAGCAAGACTCTTGATCAGTTCACAAGATGTTATCAAATTGTAAGCCAGTTCTCATTGACACTCAAAGTGTTCCAGTGACTATAAAGAGGAGAGGGAATTAAATGTACTCAAAAAAGTGAAGTGCTTAGTAAATTCTTCCGATATGTGTCTATGTTGACTCACCATTTATACTTCAAACTTAATCTTCTAAGACTTCTATCATGAATTTTCATAACACATGTATGTATATAAATATACATACATGAATATGTATATGTGTATATATAGTCTATGTGTTGCATACATGTCACACACAGTGATATGCATGTATGTATATTTATAATGTATGTGTATATACATGTATGTGTGTATATTTATAGTTATATGTATGTATATATCTGTATGTATTTGTCTATATACATATGCACATGTGTATTTATGAGTATTATATATACACATACGTACACACACGCACACGTACTCTAACCTCATTTCTTTTGGAGGATAACATTAACAAAAAGGAAAATAAGAGGGAGAGAAATAGTGCTATATCTCAACGAGATATTTGACAAAGCACCTTATGACATTTTCCCAGCAAAATGCAGGCTAGATGATAGTATAGTTAGGCAATCGAAAGGCTTAATGAACAACCATATGAAAAATTGTTTTTCAATAAATCTAAAGGAAGGTCTCTAATATGATGTCAAAGAGCTCTATCTATCCTGTCCTATTCAACCATTTCATGAATGACTTGGATATAGATATAGGAAGCACAGGTTATCAACTTGATGGATGACAAGAAGCTCAGAAGGCTACCTGATATGTGGATGACAGAATCAGAATCCAAAAATATTTTCTAAGGTTGGAATAATGGGATGAATCTAAGAAGATGAAATTCAATAGGGACCAATTGAATTAAAAAATCAATTGAACAAGTAGAAAATGGCTAGAGAACAATTTGTGTAAAAAAGATTTGACAATTTTAGCGCACTGCAAATTTAGTATGATTCAGCAATATTGCATAACAGTCAACAGTCAATGTAAACAACATAGTGTGATAAAAATAATAACTAACATTTGTATAAGCTTTAGGATTTTAAAACACTTTAAAAATATTATCTCATTGAACTCTCACAGCAACTCTAGAAGGTAGATGCTATTATTATTCTCATTTTACAGATGAGGAAACTGAGACAGAAAGAGGTTAAATGAGTTGCCCTGGGTCACACAGCTAGTAAATATCTGAGGAAGGATTTAAATGTAGGTCTTCTTGAGTTTAGGTCCAGTGCTCTATTTATACCACCTGTTAACTTTGTTAACTGTACTCTACTCAGACAGCCATGCCATGTGAAAATCAGTTGAAAGACTAGAGATATTTTGCCTAAAAAAATAGAAGCCTTTTTTTTTTTTTAGTGGGGCCAGGAAGTGGTGGGATATTCATTATCATCATCTTTAAATATTTAGAGAACAATTTGGAAGAGAGGTTACATGTGCTCTGCTTGGGCCCAGAGGAAGGACTAGGAGTAACAAGTTAAAGGCATACAGAGACACATTTTAGATCAATGTAAGGAAAAAATAGTTATCCAAAAGGAGAATAAACTTCCTCAGGAAGTACTGAGAATATGATCACTGGAGGATTTTAGGGAAGGTTGGATACCTATTTGTCAGGGGATGCATAAGAAATTCCTATTTGAAGACAGTTTGCACAAAATAACCTCTACAATGCCTCTCAACTCTGATTCTCTAATGTTTTGAGAAATCTGGGAGTTGTTTCTTCTGTATTATTTAAAAGATACTCAATATTTACAAAATTGTAAACTCTATGAGGTAAAGGATCAGGTCTTATTAAGCTCTTTATCTTCCCAGAGATTAATACACCTTAGGTACTGTGCTTCCTTAAAAAACCCTTTTTCAATGAATGGATAGGTGGATAAATGAAATATAATGTATACTGTTTTAGTGACCTACTAGAAATTAACATTGATATCTGAATCTGAATAAAATATCCTGTACTGTTCAGTTCTCAATTGTGGCTAAGGTTATGTGAAAGTGGTTTCTAAAGATTCTCAGTTCTGCGATGTTAGTTTGGGCTCAGTCATACTTATTTTTTTTTTCAGACATTTACTACTGAAATCTCCAACTACACACTAGTTACTTTAAATCTATTGGCAAGCATTTATTAAATACTTAATGCATGCCAGACATTATGACAGCACTGGGGATACTAGACAAAAGTGAGACAGTCTCTGCCCTGAAGGAGCTTACATTTCACTATTTACAGAGTCACTTGGTGTTAGAGCTGGTAAGGAAACTTTTAAGATTTAATTCAATCCCTTCATTGTATAGTCAAGTAGACTGCAAACAAGAGAGGTGAAATATCTTGCCTACAGTCATCAAGTAATGCAGTGGCAGGCATAACACTGGAACTGGAGTGTTCTGATTCCTATGCTAGTGTTCCTTCCAAATGCTGTCAAAGCTCACCTCAAATTTCCCATACATTTTTTAAAAAATGACCAGGGAAACTGATTCCTAACTGATTGAAGTAATTCCAATACCTCTCAATTCTAAAACAATGATCTCATAAAAATAGCTTCAGAAAAAAAAAGAATGGTAACATTCTGTCTTTTTTTCTATAACGGAAAAGAATCTACTATCAGACAGTGCCTCCTTTATGTTCTTTGTAAAAGGTTTGTACCTCAATTTAAAAAAAATGTCCACAAAATCTGGGGAATATTCCAAACATACTAAATACTCAAGATGCTTCTGTGGCTGCTGCTAATCTGATGTTCCTTATACTTTCTAGGATAGAAATAGATGTGATTTGGACTTATTTTCACAACTTTCTTGGATAACACTTTAATGATTTTGCAAATAGCTTTTTATCATGTGTGCGACTCTAAGGCTAAGTCTTCTGTCTTTGAGTTGTTATGATCAATATGTTCCTATGTTACGATTATTATCTGTCATGGTGCTAATTTTCAGATAATGTTTGCAGTTACAGATTTGCACTCACAGCTGTGAAGGCTAATTTATTGTGCATGTATCATTGCTGAAGGTCATGGAACTCCAGAGTCCTATTAAAACATTTGATTATATCCTGCACACTTCTGCCAGAGAGAGACTGTCTTCTGGCTCCTCAGGCATCTGTGGAATTTATCACTTTTTCATCCAGAAAAATTGAGGAAAGTAGGTGCTTATTTCTTGTTGCTGTCAATAAAGTATCTGATATTTCATATGTCCTGTATGCTTTTACTTAGCTTTTTCAAGTGATAGGAGTAGTAAAGAAGCAAAAAAGAGGTCTCCATAAAAATTCCATAAAATGATGATGATGATGATGCTATAAAAACAAAGTTCTGTACCTAATCATGCCGATTTCCACCATCCATGTAATATCTGGATGGATTTATGACATACATAAGTTAACTGAAAGTAAATGGAGGAGGGCTTTGTCAACCCATACAAATATGGTGAGTGGATAGGATAAATAGAAGAGTTGAGATTCTGGGGAGAAATTACACATAGAGGATAATGTAGTTGGTGACGACTATGATTTTTTTTAAAAGCAGGATCTAATAAAAAGCCAAGTTAATCCACTGTAGAATTGGAGGACAAAGGTACCCAAGGCTGCCATAACAGGATATCTAGTTTCCTCAACAGTTTGATTAGCATAATCTTCAAGCCATTGTTAATACTGGTTAGAAAAATGGGATCGCTAAACCCAGAGATCTATGGGATAGCCAATCTATCAGCACTGGAATGGCTCTTGCTGAATACATTCACTGAATTGGATCTACATGGTGGATAAATGACAGCAAATAACCTGATAAACTACTGTTTCTTAAGCTGAAATGAGACAACTCTAAGAAGAATGAGCAGAAACAGAAATATTCCTCTAGGACCCAGTGAATCTCAACCTCAAATGATAGAGAAGATTTCCCAGCTGCCAGAGAGCAATTTTGGCAGACCAATTTAGCATGCATTATGCAGATATCACATGGTACAATTTGAGCAAAAGTATGAGCCAAGCAAAAGATGGGGTTCTTAACATGGAAAAGTTCTAAATTGTAAAACAAGTCTTTGTGTGTTCAGGTACTGCTGATCATTTAGACGTCTAGACATGTTCAAATACGTGAAAAACAGCAACACTAGCAATGCCCTTTTTAAGCATAAAAGGACAGTAGGATATACTGGCACTTGGGGATGTTAACTCAGTGTGTAAACAGTGTTAGAGAGGAGTAGGAAGATGATATAGATCAATCTTGTGATGACTAAGACCTAAATGAGAAGTGTGGCCACAAGAGATGTTCTACAAACTAGGAAATGATTTATGCTTATAATTTTTAAAATGTTTATTGACTGAATAAATGATTTAGCACCACAGATTTAGAGCTTTACAGGACCTTAGGGGCCAGCATGTCTGACCTCATTTTACAGAGGAGCAAATTGATACCTAGAGATGGTAAGAGATTTTCCCAAGGTCACATTGGCAAGTGTGCATCTGAAGCAGGATTTGAACTAAGGTCTTCTTGACTCCTCATTCAGTATGCTATCTGAATGTCAAATTTGACTCCATGTTTAGGAGCCAGAACCAGATAAAAAGGTGAGAATATTGATAATGATGATAGTGAAAGTACAAGGAAGATGAAGTTCAATCTTTGCCATTTTAAAGTTCATATGTTAGTGAGGCACAAAGGGTGCAACATTATAGGAGAAATGAAAACAGATAACTCTGCCCAAATGATCCTCAGATTATAAAGACTGAGGAAGGCATAAAACAGGCAAACGTTTGCCAGTGTCACAGAGGACACTTTGTGTAGAGTCCAAGTAGAAGAATGTCATGCTTTTGCTGAGGTCCTCTAAGAATTTTGTTTGAAAATAACTTGGTGATATCAACCTCTAGAATATTAGAGTCTCATCAATGATATTAACAGGAGCTGAAAAAAGATTGGCCTAAGAAAAAACCAAATGCATAAAGAATGTCTATGGTCCAAATTAAGAGATGCAGTTGGCTGCACCAACCACTGAAATGGGATACCAACCATATTTCTTCAAAACATGTTCTTCAAACATATTTTAATATATTAGGCTACTATGGCAAATGGACAATGAGCTGGGCATAGAAATTTTAAGAAGAGATCAGGATGTATTTCATTCAAGGAATAGCAGATCGTTTTTAGTAACAAAGAACTGGAAGAAGATAGGTACCTATAGATTGGGAGGATAAATGCGCTACATTAATTTAATGTAATATTATTGTACCATATGGAATAATAATATGAATGATTCAGAGAAATGGGAAGATCTTAATTGAATAGGAAGGGATAATATTCCAAATGGTGAAATTGTGAGGAGAGAAAGGATTAGATTGAGAGGACACAGGGAGAGTCAGAATGGGGTTGAGCATCTCATGGAAGAGGCAAGAGATAATTGTTACAATAGAGG
>JAQQSV010002789.1:0-10717 GCA_028646515.1 Pseudochirops corinnae | reverse complement strand
TTAAATTAATGTAGCGCATTTATCCTCCCAATCTATAGGTACCTATCTTCTTCCAGTTCTTTGTTACTAAAAACGATCTGCTATTCCTTGAATGAAATACATCCTGATCTCTTCTTAAAATTTCTATGCCCAGCTCATTGTCCATTTGCCATAGTAGCCTAATATATTAAAATATGTTTGAAGAACATGTTTTGAAGAAATATGGTTGGTATCCCATTTCAGTGGTTGGTGCAGCCAACTGCATCTCTTAATTTGGACCATAGACATTCTTTATGCATTTGGTTTTTTCTTAGGCCAATCTTTTTTCAGCTCCTGTTAATATCATTGATGAGACTCTAATATTCTAGAGGTTGATATCACCAAGTTATTTTCAAACAAAATTCTTAGAGGACCTCAGCAAAAGCATGACATTCTTCTACTTGGACTCTACACAAAGTGTCCTCTGTGACACTGGCAAACGTTTGCCTGTTTTATGCCTTCCTCAGTCTTTATAATCTGAGGATCATTTGGGCAGAGTTATCTGTTTTCATTTCTCCTATAATGTTGCACCCTTTGTGCCTCACTAACATATGAACTTTAAAATGGCAAAGATTGAACTTCATCTTCCTTGTACTTTCACTATCATCATTATCAATATTCTCACCTTTTTATCTGGTTCTGGCTCCTAAACATGGAGTCAAATTTGACATTCAGATAGCATACTGAATGAGGAGTCAAGAAGACCTTAGTTCAAATCCTGCTTCAGATGCACACTTGCCAATGTGACCTTGGGAAAATCTCTTACCATCTCTAGGTATCAATTTGCTCCTCTGTAAAATGAGGTCAGACATGCTGGCCCCTAAGGTCCTGTAAAGCTCTAAATCTGTGGTGCTAAATCATTTATTCAGTCAATAAACATTTTAAAAATTATAAGCATAAATCATTTCCTAGTTTGTAGAACATCTCTTGTGGCCACACTTCTCATTTAGGTCTTAGTCATCACAAGATTGATCTATATCATCTTCCTACTCCTCTCTAACACTGTTTACACACTGAGTTAACATCCCCAAGTGCCAGTATATCCTACTGTCCTTTTATGCTTAAAAAGGGCATTGCTAGTGTTGCTGTTTTTCACGTATTTGAACATGTCTAGACGTCTAAATGATCAGCAGTACCTGAACACACAAAGACTTGTTTTACAATTTAGAACTTTTCCATGTTAAGAACCCCATCTTTTGCTTGGCTCATACTTTTGCTCAAATTGTACCATGTGATATCTGCATAATGCATGCTAAATTGGTCTGCCAAAATTGCTCTCTGGCAGCTGGGAAATCTTCTCTATCATTTGAGGTTGAGATTCACTGGGTCCTAGAGGAATATTTCTGTTTCTGCTCATTCTTCTTAGAGTTGTCTCATTTCAGCTTAAGAAACAGTAGTTTATCAGGTTATTTGCTGTCATTTATCCACCATGTAGATCCAATTCAGTGAATGTATTCAGCAAGAGCCATTCCAGTGCTGATAGATTGGCTATCCCATAGATCTCTGGGTTTAGCGATCCCATTTTTCTAACCAGTATTAACAATGGCTTGAAGATTATGCTAATCAAACTGTTGAGGAAACTAGATATCCTGTTATGGCAGCCTTGGGTACCTTTGTCCTCCAATTCTACAGTGGATTAACTTGGCTTTTTATTAGATCCTGCTTTTAAAAAAAATCATAGTCGTCACCAACTACATTATCCTCTATGTGTAATTTCTCCCCAGAATCTCAACTCTTCTATTTATCCTATCCACTCACCATATTTGTATGGGTTGACAAAGCCCTCCTCCATTTACTTTCAGTTAACTTATGTATGTCATAAATCCATCCAGATATTACATGGATGGTGGAAATCGGCATGATTAGGTACAGAACTTTGTTTTTATAGCATCATCATCATCATCATTTTATGGAATTTTTATGGAGACCTCTTTTTTGCTTCTTTACTACTCCTATCACTTGAAAAAGCTAAGTAAAAGCATACAGGACATATGAAATATCAGATACTTTATTGACAGCAACAAGAAATAAGCACCTACTTTCCTCAATTTTTCTGGATGAAAAAGTGATAAATTCCACAGATGCCTGAGGAGCCAGAAGACAGTCTCTCTCTGGCAGAAGTGTGCAGGATATAATCAAATGTTTTAATAGGACTCTGGAGTTCCATGACCTTCAGCAATGATACATGCACAATAAATTAGCCTTCACAGCTGTGAGTGCAAATCTGTAACTGCAAACATTATCTGAAAATTAGCACCATGACAGATAATAATCGTAACATAGGAACATATTGATCATAACAACTCAAAGACAGAAGACTTAGCCTTAGAGTCGCACACATGATAAAAAGCTATTTGCAAAATCATTAAAGTGTTATCCAAGAAAGTTGTGAAAATAAGTCCAAATCACATCTATTTCTATCCTAGAAAGTATAAGGAACATCAGATTAGCAGCAGCCACAGAAGCATCTTGAGTATTTAGTATGTTTGGAATATTCCCCAGATTTTGTGGACATTTTTTTTAAATTGAGGTACAAACCTTTTACAAAGAACATAAAGGAGGCACTGTCTGATAGTAGATTCTTTTCCGTTATAGAAAAAAAGACAGAATGTTACCATTCTTTTTTTTTCTGAAGCTATTTTTATGAGATCATTGTTTTAGAATTGAGAGGTATTGGAATTACTTCAATCAGTTAGGAATCAGTTTCCCTGGTCATTTTTTAAAAAATGTATGGGAAATTTGAGGTGAGCTTTGACAGCATTTGGAAGGAACACTAGCATAGGAATCAGAACACTCCAGTTCCAGTGTTATGCCTGCCACTGCATTACTTGATGACTGTAGGCAAGATATTTCACCTCTCTTGTTTGCAGTCTACTTGACTATACAATGAAGGGATTGAATTAAATCTTAAAAGTTTCCTTACCAGCTCTAACACCAAGTGACTCTGTAAATAGTGAAATGTAAGCTCCTTCAGGGCAGAGACTGTCTCACTTTTGTCTAGTATCCCCAGTGCTGTCATAATGTCTGGCATGCATTAAGTATTTAATAAATGCTTGCCAATAGATTTAAAGTAACTAGTGTGTAGTTGGAGATTTCAGTAGTAAATGTCTGAAAAAAAAAATAAGTATGACTGAGCCCAAACTAACATCGCAGAACTGAGAATCTTTAGAAACCACTTTCACATAACCTTAGCCACAATTGAGAACTGAACAGTACAGGATATTTTATTCAGATTCAGATATCAATGTTAATTTCTAGTAGGTCACTAAAACAGTATACATTATATTTCATTTATCCACCTATCCATTCATTGAAAAAGGGTTTTTTAAGGAAGCACAGTACCTAAGGTGTATTAATCTCTGGGAAGATAAAGAGCTTAATAAGACCTGATCCTTTACCTCATAGAGTTTACAATTTTGTAAATATTGAGTATCTTTTAAATAATACAGAAGAAACAACTCCCAGATTTCTCAAAACATTAGAGAATCAGAGTTGAGAGGCATTGTAGAGGTTATTTTGTGCAAACTGTCTTCAAATAGGAATTTCTTATGCATCCCCTGACAAATAGGTATCCAACCTTCCCTAAAATCCTCCAGTGATCATATTCTCAGTACTTCCTGAGGAAGTTTATTCTCCTTTTGGATAACTATTTTTTCCTTACATTGATCTAAAATGTGTCTCTGTATGCCTTTAACTTGTTACTCCTAGTCCTTCCTCTGGGCCCAAGCAGAGCACATGTAACCTCTCTTCCAAATTGTTCTCTAAATATTTAAAGATGATGATAATGAATATCCCACCACTTCCTGGCCCCACTAAAAAAAAAAAAAGGCTTCTATTTTTTTAGGCAAAATATCTCTAGTCTTTCAACTGATTTTCACATGGCATGGCTGTCTGAGTAGAGTACAGTTAACAAAGTTAACAGGTGGTATAAATAGAGCACTGGACCTAAACTCAAGAAGACCTACATTTAAATCCTTCCTCAGATATTTACTAGCTGTGTGACCCAGGGCAACTCATTTAACCTCTTTCTGTCTCAGTTTCCTCATCTGTAAAATGAGAATAATAATAGCATCTACCTTCTAGAGTTGCTGTGAGAGTTCAATGAGATAATATTTTTAAAGTGTTTTAAAATCCTAAAGCTTATACAAATGTTAGTTATTATTTTTATCACACTATGTTGTTTACATTGACTGTTGACTGTTATGCAATATTGCTGAATCATACTAAATTTGCAGTGCGCTAAAATTGTCAAATCTTTTTTACACAAATTGTTCTCTAGCCATTTTCTACTTGTTCAATTGATTTTTTAATTCAATTGGTCCCTATTGAATTTCATCTTCTTAGATTCATCCCATTATTCCAACCTTAGAAAATATTTTTGGATTCTGATTCTGTCATCCACATATCAGGTAGCCTTCTGAGCTTCTTGTCATCCATCAAGTTGATAACCTGTGCTTCCTATATCTATATCCAAGTCATTCATGAAATGGTTGAATAGGACAGGATAGATAGAGCTCTTTGACATCATATTAGAGACCTTCCTTTAGATTTATTGAAAAACAATTTTTCATATGGTTGTTCATTAAGCCTTTCGATTGCCTAACTATACTATCATCTAGCCTGCATTTTGCTGGGAAAATGTCATAAGGTGCTTTGTCAAATATCTCGTTGAGATATAGCACTATTTCTCTCCCTCTTATTTTCCTTTTTGTTAATGTTATCCTCCAAAAGAAATGAGGTTAGAGTACGTGTGCGTGTGTGTACGTATGTGTATATATAATACTCATAAATACACATGTGCATATGTATATAGACAAATACATACAGATATATACATACATATAACTATAAATATACACACATACATGTATATACACATACATTATAAATATACATACATGCATATCACTGTGTGTGACATGTATGCAACACATAGACTATATATACACATATACATATTCATGTATGTATATTTATATACATACATGTGTTATGAAAATTCATGATAGAAGTCTTAGAAGATTAAGTTTGAAGTATAAATGGTGAGTCAACATAGACACATATCGGAAGAATTTACTAAGCACTTCACTTTTTTGAGTACATTTAATTCCCTCTCCTCTTTATAGTCACTGGAACACTTTGAGTGTCAATGAGAACTGGCTTACAATTTGATAACATCTTGTGAACTGATCAAGAGTCTTGCTGTCTTATAGTCTTTGGGGGTTTGCTATCTTTTGCTCAAGGTTGTTTTTTTTCTTTTTTCCCCTCATCTAAAATAAGAAAACAGAGTGGAACTTAATTGTGTTATGAACGACACTATGATATTCTCTCCAACTTTTGTCACCATTGTTATGTAGATGAGGAAAGTGGAATAAAATTATTTTTTTAGTAACAGAAACCTAAAATCTTGTCCCAGTGTTCTTGTTTAACATTCATTATTCCCATTACTACTCTGTTTCTTTTTGGTATCCTTGTGTTTATTCTGAACATTTTGTATTTGTGGCTAGGTTGATCCATAATCAAAAGTCATTTTAAGTGTTTGTGCTTTCTTTAATTAGATCTTAATGCTTGGATATTGAGAGCTATGCCTTCTATTTTTTTTTCTTATTCCCTCACCTCCTCTCTGGCAAACATCTCATCTCTTGCAGTTTTCTACCAATAGTGAAAGTTTAATAGTGCTCTGTCTCTTAGGTTATGGCATTTATAACATTCCATATAGTGTAGTAATTTGTATATATACTGTTTCCCCTATTAGAAGGTAATCTCTTTGAGGGACAGAATTTTAGCCTATTTATCTTTGTATTCCCTTAGTCCTTCACAGTGTGCTTTTATATGAAGTTATTTAATGGATGTTAATTTGATGAATAAATGAATAAGTGGATAAGCTTATTGAACTAAATCCATATTGAGAGAATCTCTCTGGTGGTAAGAAACACTTAACTGCTTCAAAAGAGATGTTTTGCTAACAAAATCCTCAGCAAAGAATGTAGTGAGGTATGTCACACTTTCAGGATAGTGTTCTCTGATCTGTTTTATCTCTACAACTATGCCTCTGGCCCTGCCTTTTTTTTTTTTTCCAATTTTGTGACACTTAATACTCATAGAACATATTCTCTTGAATGTCTAATGACTTGGACTATCTAATGCTTGCCCAAAAAAAACCCCAAACCACAACTCATTATTTTTCCAAGTAAAAAAGGAGTCTATCCCAATTTCTCCATTAATGCAAAAAGTATCACTACCCTGACAATATCTGAGGCTAAATAGCTTTGAGTTATTTCTTTCATTTGCACCCATAGCCAAAATGTGTCATTTCTTCTAAATTAGGTTTGTTTAATTGAAATGGAGGCTCTCTAAGTCACTCAAAATTGCCATTCAGGAGCTACTCAATGTCCTGAAACCAATACCAGTTTTCATGGGAGTTTTAACCTGGTCTATTTCTAGACTGGTCTGCTTCACCTTGCCTCATTGTTACTGTTAGTTCAGATTCTTGATCAACTTATGCCCCTAAAACTGAGACCTCCCAAGCTCAAAATTTCATTAGCCTTAGCCACCTGAGTAGCAGTGATTATGTACCTAGGTCAGCAGAACCTACATTAGCTCTACAGCCATTCCTTCCATCTGCATTTAGATCCTTTTGATGACTTCTCACCTAGATCACTGTAAAAGTCTTTTTGAGCACTTTTCCTTCTAATAGCCTCTCTCCCTCTAATCTATCTAGGAATCAGAACCAGGAAATATTTACTTAACGGAAATGAGGAGACAACAATGGTGAACTGCCGGGAGTTTGGAACTTGGAGTCATTGGTCCTTAGTTCCCATGTTGCTTCTGATGCTTACTGTTTGTGTAACACTGAACAAGTCTTTTAAGTTTTGGTTTCTCCATCTATAAAATGAAGGCTTGCACTAGTTCAGCTCTAAAGTCACTTCTAGCTCTTAATCTATTCATCTTCATTGGACATTGAACTTTTACTTGACACAAGAATATTTATATTGTTTTTCCCTCTTCATGCATTTATATGTGTGTGTTCCACAAAATCAATTTCTTAATTATAAAAATATTTAATGCAACTGAACATCTAAATAATATAAGCAACTAAGGTTTTTTTTTTATCATATAATTCTTTTTTTCTATGTTTATTTAGTATTTTATTTTTCTCCAGTTACATGTAAAAACAATTTTTAACCTTTATTTTTAAAACTTTGAGTTCCAAATTCTCTCTCTTCCTCCTTCCCTACCCTATGCCCAATGAGATATCTTTTTATGATTTATCATTTGGGAAATGGCTCTTATTTTTTATAAATTTGACCATGTTTGAGAAATAAGGCTTTTATCAGAGAAACTTGCTTCAGTTTTTTTTTTTCACCATTACTAATTATAGCTGTATTTCCCTCCATCCAATTTTTCCCATTTATTCTATTTTCTCTCTCATCTCACCATGTCCCTCCTCAAAAGTGTTTTGTTTCTCCCCCGATCTGTCCTCCCTTCTATTAGCCCCCATATTCTCTTCTCCACTTCCCCTCCTAACTTCCTGTAGGGTAAGATAGATTTCTATACCCAATTGGGTGTATATATTATTCCCGCTTTGACCTAATTCTGATGAGAGTAAGGTTCACTTGCTCTTCTTCATCTCCCCTCTCTTTACCTCCACTGTAAAAGCTTTTTCTTGTCATTGTCATGTGAGCTAATTTACCACATTCTACCTTTCCCTTTCTTCCAGTAGAGTCCTCTTTCACTTTTTAACTTTATTTTTATAGATATCATCCCTTCATATTTAACTCACACCTGTGCCCTCTGTCTATATATTCTCCTTCTAAATTCCCTAATGAAAAAGTTCTTATGAGTTACAATCATCATCTTCCCATGTAGGAATGTAAACAGTTTAACTTTATTAAATCCCTTTCCTGTTTATCTTTTTGTAATTCTCTTCAATCTGGTATTTGAAAGTAAAATTTTCTATTCAGCACTGATTGTTTCATCAAGAATGTTGAAAGTCCTCATCTCATTGGATGTTGTAATGCCATGCATGAGCAGCTTCCCAAAAGAATGCTACTGTGAACAGCTTTTAAGGTTCTGATAACACATCATAGTGAACACTCCATTCATTCCATTACAAATCAAGGCAAACATTCACAACAAATCACAATATAATATTCACAACATTACATTTTATCACAGAAAATCACAACACAGTGTTCACAACAGCTTAACATTAGAATGGCCACATAGTTTTCACGACAGTGACCACAATATTTAGAACAAAGAACAAAAGAATAATCATCTGGTTTCCGTAAGGGGGCAAACCCTCCTTATTTAATCATTCAGTCATTTCACAATGTAATAATCAATACTTAATCAATCAATTCACAATACAATAATCAATCTTCCACTCATGGAGCAACTATAGATTAACTTAGTCACTTATCTAGCCATCAGTCATTAAATACAATCATTAGAAAAGTACACAAACCCTCCACCCCTCGGTGTCTACTATACTTCAATTTCATCAAGGGGAGGCCTTTTCTTCATCTGGATGCAGGGTGGTCTCCCAGATTCCCTGAATCCCCCTCCATGGTCCCACCTCCTTTTTGAATCCACCAAATAGTCACCTGGATTCAGAGGCAGACAGCTCCCAGCTCCTTGTCCAGTTCTCTGAGCAGTTCTTGTTACACACTGAAGTTCACAGGATCCAGCACATCTCAAACTCTTCACCAGTTCTGTTGCTGGGAACTCAAGGATCCACCAAGCTACCAACCAACAAAGTCTTATCCTGGTCATGCTTCTTCAGTCCTCCAGCAGTTTGGCTGGCCCTAAGACCCAGAAGTAATCTCAGCCTTCCAGGTAGCAGCAACAGCCATTTCCACCTTCACCAGATTCTGGTCTCAAGAAAAACGGCAACTCAGTTTTCAGTCGGCTTCCAGATGTTGGGAGAGAAACACTCTCTCTCTCTCAAGAAAACTCCAACTCAGTTCTTCAGTCCAGCAGCCTAGCTCCCAGATGCTAGAACAATTCTGCTTCCTCTACCAGGAGCCACCAGGAGGAAGATTCCTGATTGTGTCTGTCTCTAGAACTCTTCTTATAAACACACACTGGTCTCCTCTCAGCCAACACCCTCCTACCACATCAGCAATAGGAGACGGTGTTCATGCCCTCTCAACAGGAGACAGAGTTCATACCTTCTGTTTCACAGAGTTTGCACCTTCTGCCTCTCTCAAGAGGTACTTAGCCCTAAGTTACCAAGGGCTAAGTGTCTGCTAAATTGATTACTATTACAGATGTCTATTTTTCCCCCTGAAGAATTATACTCAGTTTTGCTGGATAGGTGATTCTTGGTTGTAATCCCAGATCCTCTGCCCTCCAGAATATCATACTCCAACCACTCTGATCCTTTAATGTAAAAGCTGCTAAATATTGTGTTATTCTGACTATTACTCCATCATATTTGAATTACTTTTTGACTGCTTGAAATATTTTCTTTTTGATCTGGGAACTGTGGAATTTGGCTATAATATTACTGGGAGTTTTTGTTTTGGTATTTTTCAGGAAGTGATTGGTGGATTCTTTTCATTTCTACTTTACCCTCTGATTCTAGAAAATCAGAGAAGTTTTCCTTTATAATTTCATTAAAGATGACATCTAAGCTCTTTTTTCATCATGGCTTTCAAGTAGTCCAATAATTTTTAAAATATTTCCCCTGGATCTCTTTTCCAAGTCAATTATTTTTCCAATAACATATTTCACACTGTCTTCTATATTTTCATTCTTTTTTTTTGTTTTATTGTTTCTTGATTTCTCATATAGTCATTAGCCTCCATTTGTTCCATTCTAATTTTTAAGAAATATTTTTCTTTAGTGAGTGTTTGCACTTCATTTTCCATTTGGTCAATTCTACTTATTAAGGCATTTTTATTTCTTCAGTGAATTTATGTGCTTCTTTTTCCATTTCACCAATTCTGCCTTTAAAGACATTCTTCTCCTTATTGGCTTTTTGTTCTTCTTTTACCATTTGACCTCGTCTGATTCTTTTATATTTATTTAAATTAAATTTCATGTTTATTTTTAGTTTATGTCATTAATTTCCACGAGATTTTGAGTTACAAATTTTATCCCCATCTTTACCCTACCTGCCACCCCAATACAGCAGTCTCACTGTATACCCCCTCCGCCAATCTGTTCTCTCCTATATCCTCCCCCATACCCCTTCTAACTTTCCAGTAGGCAAGATGGATCTCCATATCCCAGTGCCTATATATCTTATTTCCCAGTTGCCTATAAATAATAATAATAATGACAAAAAAAACATTTAATTTTACAACTTTGAATTCCAGATTCTTTCTCTTCCTCCCTCATCACCCACCCTTACTGGAAAGTTAAGTAATTCAATATAATTTGTGCATGTGTAGTTATGCAAAACATTTCCATAGAGGATATATTGTGAAAGACTGGCTATATTTCCCTCCATCCTATCCTGACCCCCGTTAGTTCTATTCTCTGCTTTGACCCTGTCCCTTTTCAAAAGTGTGTGCTTCTAACTACCTTCCCCCCCCAACCTGCCCTCCCCTCCATCCTCCCCCCTCTCATCCCCTTCCCCCCTACTCTCTTGTAGGGCAAGATACCCAATTTAGTCTGTATGCTATTCCTTCCCTAAGCCAAATTCAATGAGAGTAAGGTTGACCCATTTCCTTTTACCTTCCTGTTC
>JAQQSV010002788.1:11055-21811 GCA_028646515.1 Pseudochirops corinnae | reverse complement strand
TAAGGCATTCTTCATGTTTATTGGAGGCCTCTGGTGGGGGCGCTCTGGCTGTGCTCTCCTCCTCCCTCTCTCTCCCATGATCTTTCTTTTCCCCAAAGAAGGAATCTAGGGTTTGGGAGCTGTTCTTACTTTGCTTCTTATGCTTATTCTTACTCATGGTTGTTCAGACTGTGATTTTATTTTATTTTTTTAATCTCTATGGGGCTCTGCTTCCAGAAGGGAAAGCTCTGTCCCAAATCGCTGGGGTCCTCCCGGCTGCTGTAGACTTCCGGCTGACTGGATAATGAAGACTCCAAGACCGAGGCCCAAGATGACGATCCGGATCCAGGCCGCTCAACGAGAGAGCCCTGGCCTGAAAACAATCGTTGAGTCCCCCTGCTGTTTGCAGGCCACGGGCGGGAAGCTACAACGTGGAGGCGGTTGCAAAACCTCTGCCTTTCGCTTTTCCGCTCTGGAGACCTTTCGGCCGGACTGCTTATCTTCCCCTTTCGCAATCCCCACTGCAGCTGGTGCTAATCCGCTCACCTGAAAGGCTCTTCGGCCGCCCCCGGGGCACAGCCGCGGTTTCAGGCCAGGCTGGCTTCGGTTCGCAGTGCTGATATGGTTCCTCGTAGCCGAGCTGACTTTAGTGGGAAGTATCCTTGTGTGCGTTTTGGAGTTCTAGGATTGGTTTAGAGTCCTATTTTATGGGTATTTTAGGGTGGCTATGTGAGAGCTGCGATATGTTGCTGCTGCTATGCCGCCATCTTGGCTCCGCCCCCCAATGTTCTCTTTTTCTAATCATTTTGTATGTGGAAATGTTTATTTTATTTGGAATTTAGTAAGTCTACAATAAAATCATAAGGATTTTCTTTCCATAGCAAACTCCCTTTTGTTACATGTTAGATGGTAAATCAATGTCTCATTTCATTCCAATCCCAAATAAAAACAACTAAAGCAGACTAAGTCAAGCCTGGCCCAGAACACTTATGTAGTTTATGATCTTACACTGTCAGAGGTAATCCTAAATCAGTGAACTCACCCACCCATCCTTCGACCTACTGGAGTAGCAATGAATTAAGAATTATTTTAATTCATTTTAATTATTGCCAAAAGGGAGAAATATTTGGAAGGTCTGTTGTTTCAGGAATTTCAACTAACTCATGGAAGGATTATATTTAATATAACTAATAATTTACATGCCTGAATTCTAATAGTTTGGTTCCATTCAACTCAGACACTTATTAAGCATTATTAGCATTAAGCTAAACATTATATAACACCAAGGTGATAACATATAAATGAAAAGTGAAATGAAAACTGTCCCTCTCAAGAGGTTTACTTAAATCTGCCTGAATAATAAAACAGGCAAATTAAATAAATACAAAGTATGCACACAGTGCTACAAAGTAATACAAAAGGGAGAGCATGCTTATAACACAGTAACCATTTTTGGTCTAGGAGAAAGAACAGTCATTTTAACACAAGGTAATGTTCACAAGTCAAATCTGAATAAGTGTATCCATTAATTTAGGGTGCAAACAATTCAGGCCATTGAAGAGTACCTTGTACATGGTATGCTCCTGATAAATGCTCACATGTTAAATGTAAACAAAAAATGTTACATGTAAACAAAAAAATGTGAGCAAAATTTCAACGTGCTTCTTTTATGTTTTTGAGTTTTTACCCCTTCATTCCACCTACCAAAAATAAACAGTAAATAGAAGACTATAGAGAAAATTCTACTGACAACTACTAAATTATAAAGAAAGCTCACTAAACAAAAGCAATAGTGTTATGAGAAATGCAAATGTCTTGAATTACTATTAAAATAAAATTTTATCATGGAAAACAAATTATTCAATCTATATAGAATGTGTCACGGCCATTCATTGTGCTACATTTTCCAGCAGCTGAGATCTCCAGAAATCATTACGAATTTTTCATAGCAATAATGTGAGAAAGTGAAACATGACCCTGAAGACCATTATTTAAAAAAAAAAAAAAAAAAAGATTTTTGTTTCAGGAAGCAGCCTGGTAGTGTTGAAAGTACCACATAATTGCCTGAATGCTGGCCATTCCACTCTTCTCTTAGTCAGTTTTGGGTCCTACTCACTTTCTATCTGCAATATTCACCTAAAATATATGTACTGATAGCCAGTTCTTTAAGTGGATCCATTCAATTGTTTATCATGGCTCAAACTCTAAGATATTAACTATTGCTAATTTTTTACTTCTCTCAGGAGGTGGTAAAGCTAATGCTTTACGATTATTCAGTTCTGGAATTGTGGTTGGTTATTGCATTCCTCATAATTCTGAAGTCTTTCAAATTTTTTTTACATTGTTACTACCCTAGTATAAATTGCTAGAAAGTTCTTCCAAAAAAGGCTTATTTATGAAAGACCATTAATATTACAAAATGAGATGAGCAGAATCAGGAGAACAATTTATATAATAACAACAATATTGCAAAGACAAAACAATTTGAAAGACTCGGGAAATCTGATGAACACGATGTCCAACCACAAGTCCAGAGGACTCAAGATGAAACATACTTGCTCACCTCCTGTTAGAAAGATGACAGATTCAAGAGTAGAGAGTGAGGCTTTTTTTAAAAAATAAGGACAATGTGAGAACTTCTTTACTTAACTATATGTTTGTAACAGGGGTTTTATTTTTCTTGTTTTTCTCAATGTGGGGAGTTCTGAAAAGGGAAGAGGTAGAATTTCTGGCAAAACCATAAATAACTGTTAATCTATCTCAAAAAAGTCCCTGTGAATATCTGCATATGCAGGAAAGTTGTCTTTGATTAAATAGGAGTGAGGCTTCACTTCCTTGAGACTTCCACAAAATATTTCTTAGACTAGACACAGCCGTCACACAATGACTGAAAGGTACAAAGAATACAAGGAGGAAAAACCAATTAACATTTATGGACACTGCTCTGTGCCAAGTACTCTAAAGAGGGGCTCATGAAAAGTCTCTAGCTTCAGCTAGCTTTCATGCTATCAGAGTAAAAGTATACTTGGGATGCTCTGCCTTCCAAATGCCCTGGCACCCTGCAAGTCCCAACTAAAATAACAGCTTCTAGAAATGCTTTTCCCATTGTCTCTTAATTCTGTAGTGCCTTCCCTCTGTGGATTATTTCCAGTTTATCCTATATGTGTATACGGTTTGTTTGTACCTAGTTATATTTGCATGTTGTCTCCCCCACTAGACTTCAAGTCCCTCAAGTCCCTCAAGAATAGAGACTCTTTTTCATCTTTCTTTGCATCCCCAGTGCAGAGCAGAATGCCTGGCATGTAGTAGGCTTTTAACTGACTGACATAACACGTAAGAAGATACAAAACACCGACCAAGCAAATACAAATTAATAGGGTTGGGGTGGAATATAGAAAAAGCTTAAGTTCATTCCTGAAGAAAAATAGCAACACTGAGAGGCAGAAGTGAGAAGGAAACACATTCCAGCACAGGGAGAAGCCCAAGCAAAGGCACAGAGATGGTATATCATGTATGAAGGCCTGCAAGTAAGCCAGTTTGGCTAGAAGACAAACAGGAGGAATGTGAATAAGTTGGGAAAAGACAGACTAGAATCAAGAGTTTGTCTTTCACCATAGAAGCCAATAGGAGCCACTGGAGCATTCTGAGTAAAATGGTCAGATCTGTGCTTTAAGAATATTCCTCTGGCAGGTGTGCTGTAGTTAAGACACTTTAGAGAGAAGATGGACTAGAAGTGAAAAGACTGATTCCTAGGTGGCAACAAATTGAAGAATACCACAATCGCTCAAGACTTAAAAACTGTACAGGGATTACAAAGAACAAAGTGTATTTTTATGATTGGAATAAATATTTTTCACATGATGTAAACAATGACTTGTCCATCAGAAATGATATAAAATATATCCAAGAAAATATGATTAGAAAAATAAGTGAGTCAGTCATGTAATAAGACTGATAATGTTTATATGGTATTTTAAAGTCTGCAAAAGCACTTAATATATAGACTTCGCTGGATTCTCACCAACAAACACTATGAGATGTTTGAATAAAAGATGAAAAGTGGACAGCTCAAGTGCTTCATTTATATCCATATAACGATTTTTTTTTTTTTTGGTGGGAGATTTGCATTTAGGCACAAACTTACAAGAAATAATTGTTTATTAATTTATAATTATTCTAAATCCAAAAATGCTTTTCTGTTTGAAAGATATCCAAACTAACCCCTGACCTCAGTCATCCCTCCAACACAAGATCAAGTAAATCTTGAACAAAAAGTTTGCTTCATTGAACAGAAGAATAGTTATTTAACTTTTGGCCAATCCTTGGAGAATGATTTTCCTTAAACCATTCAATCTCTGTTTGAATATTCCTTCCTTTCAAGGTTTCTCCTTTCCAACTAGGTGTATATATAATGATAAAAAGAAGGCTTCAAACACACTTTAGGGAACGCCCCACCTCTACAAAGGACTTAGGGGAGGACTTGGACAGAAGTCTCACAAGATGTATGGATAGGTTGCAATCTGTATTTTGGAAAGAGTACTCACATTGAGATTACATATCCATCAAAGAATTCAAGAAGGAACATGATATAGAATGTAAGGGATGGTCAGAAAAACTGATACCTAAATAAATAGTTTATTCTAAATGAGTTAAGAAAGAAATTAAATGCCCCCTAGGTTACTAGAAGATGAGTGCTAAATCAGTGCTAAATAGGCCACTACATTAAACTAGTTCCTAATCTTAAACACCTTTTTAGTCAGTATTTTTTTAGACATGCAATTTTTCCAAACCTTGAGTATAATCTGAAGTTATGTAAAATTAAATCACTCTAATCAATATTTACTCAGTTCCCATTGTTGATTAGTCTCTACAGAAAAGGACATGACAACTATCTCTGAAGGAGCAATCAACCAAATACCTATCAAAAGAAGCATTAACAATTAAATACGTGATATTAATATTTATTTCCAAAGCTTTTAAAAAGACAAAACAAATCAAACAATAGAGAGATTAAATTCCAAAAGCAGGAAAGTTATACTTAAGTTTTATATTCAACCCAATTATCCAAAGGACAAAAAAATACCCACAAATCAAATTTTTAATCACTACAGCCACCAGGATTGTCCTGAAGTAGATCATTTACATTACATCCTCTCCTCTACAATAAGGGCTCTGCTATATGTGGTCCTGGTCAAACCACAACTGGATTATGGTATTCAGATTGAGAATTAAATTTTTCAGGACATCTGGTTACCTCAAAAGGCTGGTGCTGGCAACGGATAACATAATATATTCGAGTACTTTGCAAAGCTTAAAGCACTATAGAAATGTCAGCAGCTATTATGCTTAACAGGAAGGCATCACAGAGAGGTAATCAAGATGGTGAAATATCATATGAAGACAGGTTCAATACAAGAAAAAAATTTCCACTAGCTGTCAGAAAATCAAATGAGCTGCTTCTGCAACTAGTCAGTGCCAGCCCCCTCCTTTGGTTCATCACATAAATCCTGGGCAGACACACAAATCTGATACCTTCCGGGTACCTAAAAATGTTAAGTAATCTACTGAGAACATACACAAGTCTGATAAATACAGGTTTATAAGAAGAAGAATAAGCACCCCCATATATACTGACACATGAACAAGCAGACTGTATAAGCTCAAAAGAACATAATATTGGACATTAAAGAGTATGTTATCCCAGGAATCTATGGAATCAACTCCTTATGTATGCACACATACACATATACCTACGCACAACACCATATACACATATAGATATACACACACACATACACACATACAATTGTGTAGCTCTTTTGGAGGCTCTTCAACTAACCACAACAAGCAATTAGGAGCACAGCTTCAATACACATTAGGAAAAAAAAAATGTAGAAATAGGTAAGGAAGGGCAGAAGGTATTTTAAAAATAATTTTATTGTCATCTTTTGTTTTTACATCATTTATATTTCCCAATGTATGCCATCCCCATCATCCAAGATAATCATCCTTTATAACAAAGAATAAAAAAAGAGAAAAAATAGTGTATTATCTATGTTGTTCCAACTTTGCAAAGAGCAAAAAGAGATACAGAAGAGGACTTCTTATCAAGGATTACAGAGAATGAAGTTCAATGATCCCTACTGTTGAAAAATAAAAACAATATTAAAAGGGAAATAGCATATGATATCCTGAAATTCTATCTGGATCTGTTGGGAAGCTTTCATCTATAAGACCTTTACTATATGTATCAGTAGTGGCAGTTAAGTGACACACTGGGGGGCCAGGCCTGCACTCTTAGGAAGATAGTCTTCTTGAGTTCAAATCTGACCTCACACTAGTTGTATGAACCGGAGAAAATCACCTAACCCTGTTTGCATCAGTCTCCTCATCTGTAAAATGAGCTAGAGAAGGAAATGGCAAGCCACTCCAGTATCTTTGCCAAGAAAACCCCAAACGGGGTCACAAAGAGTTGAACAGGACTGAAAAACAACTGAATAACATATGTATCAATAACAAGAAAAATACTTTTACAGTTTATGAAACTATAAAGTTTTCCAAATATAACTATAATAATAGTTATGAATATAGTTTACATTATGAGAATAGCATATTTTTATACTCACTCTGATAATCTTTAGACCCATTACTTGAAATGTGAGAGGTAGGGTGGCATTGTGGACATGGAGTTGACCTTGAATTCAGAAGACTAGATTTAAATCCCCCTCTGACAGGTTTTTGTTGAGCAACCATGGGCACCTCTCAGCCTTTGCAGGCAAATGAGGCTAAGTTGTGGAACAAATGTCCTCTTCAGGAAGGAGCTTACTGGGAAATCCCTATACCAACAAACCATCAGTCCTATCCAAAAGAAAAAAATAAGTCTACTATTGCTTTGAAGTAATCAAGACAAAGGGGGCTCTTTAAGATCCCTGGGGCACAAATGGTTTTGAGAACACTTAAGTCCCTCCTTTTCCTCTTTTCCTCCCACTCTTCTTTTCTTTCTTTCCTCTTTTCTACTTCCTCCTTCTCTCTTTCTTTTATCTTTGTGAGTCTCTCTCTCTCTCTCTCTCTCTCTCTCTTTATCATTACCACTTGGAAAATGTTGGTTTTAGAGAGGCAGCAATAACCACAACCAGCATAGCACAGCGGAAAGAACAGTGTATTTGAAGCCAGAGGGCCTAGAATTATATCCCTAGCTCCACCACTTATTCATTATCTGTGTGACTTTGGGCTAATCATTTTACATCTCTGTGTTAATGTACTAATCTGAATTTATCTGATAGCACAAGTGTGCTCTCTCTGTCTCTTTCCCTTCCCCCTCAAAAAAAAAAAAAATCACACGCTCAAACAAAACCAGTCCAACCTCAAAAGTAATTTTCATTTTTTGGTTAGTTGTCATCCCCTACTTTTAATATGTGGAGGGGGAGGGAGGAGTTAATCTTCAAATGTAGCTTACTTATAGCTTGTGTTTAAATTTCCCCAATGTAGGTAGAAAATCTCTAGCTCCCAAGCAAGTACTCAAGGTAATATACACAAAAAATGCAGAAGACACAATGGAATCCATAAACTGATAGAGGAAACATTTATGGCACTTGGAAGAGTTTATAAGCAGATACAGAAAATACAGAAAGTACTTTTAATAGCCTAAAATAGAACTTCAATGGTATTTAAAATAGCCCTAAACTCCCCTAAGAAGGTAATCTCATTTTGATGCTGCTGAACAAGCAATTCTTCTTCCTACAAACCCATTCTCTGTAAATCTGTAATAGCAAGGAGGAAACTGAGGTCCAAGTCTTGGTTTCTAAAGTCACAGGTTCCCTTCACTAAATTCCAGCTATGGTGGCCAAGTAAGTAAGTCTCTTCTTTCTCCAGGAAGCACTGTTCAAGAACACTGTCCATGAACTCATCGCTTGAATTGAGTGGGCAAGCACATGTCTCCTTGCTGTTGGTCAATCATGACATGAGGGAAGTGATGCCATGACTTACAAGTGAACTGGATTTAAGTGAGGGAGGGCTGTTAAAAGTCACCAGCCTTACTTTCTCCTCCAGGGCCATATGGGCGTAGTGGTGAGACATAAATCAGGATGAGTTGAGATGACCACGGATATAGCAGGTGACCCTGGCCTTTTAAGCTAAGGTCTTTAACAGGTCTAAGTTTGACTAAGTCATTACAGCTAGATAGGAAATGAAGCAGACAATGGCCTCTTTACCTAGTCAAAAAAAAAATCAATCTGGAAGGAGAAGACCCTCAGAGTTTTTGGCCAAAACAGAAACAAATGCTATTTACATTCATTCTGGGCCAATCAAGGCCCAAAAAATGACCAAGAGGAGTTTGGCTTGGGACCTATTTTTGATCAATCAATGAGAGGCAGGCTGATTTGGGTTTAAGGCATGGTCCTTAAGAAAAAAATCTAGCCTGGAAACCCCAAGACATCTTGAGTAGCTACTTACAGAGATTGTAGTTTGTCCTTTGTTCTCAAAGACGACCAAAACCAAAACCAGGGAGGTTATACCATGATGTGCACATGAATTGAATTTAAGAGAGGGAGGGCTTACTTCTGCAAGGTATCAGGTCAACAATCTTAACAGGTCCTCAGAAAGCTTTAGGCAAGTACACGTAACTCTCATTTGTTCCTGACCAAAGTATTCCATTACTGGGCTCTGTCAAGAGGAAGATCATTTACACACATACATAAGGACCACAAGCCATTAATGATCTGTCCTCTACATAGGGAAAAGCGAAAAGGCAAAGTAACTCATCGGGTCTGTGAGTTCACTTTCACAGACAATGGACAAAGCAGCTCCTCCAACAAAAATCCATTCTCCACTCTTCTACATAGACAGTGGAGGCAGCTGAGTCACTGAAAACCTATAAGGTCCTTTCTATTAGGTTTTTCTATAACTGTTTACCAGCAAAATAATAAGGTAAACACTGCCATCCTTATTTAAGACAAATTAAGTAGTATTTTATTTCTACAATGAAAAGCACTCTTGCCTTTTTGGTATACAGAAAATAAGTTACCACTAAGTACAACAGTGCCTACATAAAGTATGAGTCATTCATTCCAATATCCTTACTGTGAGACACACCCATAACACCAAAAAAAAAAGCTCTAAACTGATGTTGTAATAAGTTATGCATAGGCAAATCCAACAGTTTCCTCTTAAAAGTTAAAAAAAAAAAAAGGCTGGGGTGTAACTAGTTAGACTCGTCTCATTTCCTGCTTAGAACAAAAAGAATTGATACGAATGGGAATTAACACTGGCAAAAAAAAAAAACCACTAAGGAAAAGAAAGATAGTAATTATTAACCCATCAAGGTTCTTAACTATGCTTTGACAATTTAATGAAATACATTTTGACAATTTAATAAAATAGATTTAAAGAAAATGTGCCCAAAATTAAGAAGCTATTTTGTAAATAAAAGACTCTAAACTCATTTTAAACTTTAAATATGCCAGTTATGTACTAATATAATAACTAGTTCTCCAACAGGCATTAAAATTAAACATCGACTCTGATTCAGAAGCTCTAGTATTTAGTCCTTTCCCAATATAAATGCCAACTAGTCACAAGTTAGACCCTATTTTGTAGTATTATTGTCTTAGCAAAAATTCTAAATTCTTTTGATAAGATCATGTTACATGGATAATGTAAACACATCTAAGTAGAAAAAGTCACAGATAGCATAAGGCATTATGAGTGGGCAGAAAAGTGGTAGATACATTTCAGTGTGAGAAGATATATAAGAATGCGTTTCTGAAAAATAAAGACAAATTTTACTTTTAAGATGACACGCTCAAACCTAATAGTTCTGACCGAGGAAAGGGATCTAGGAAATAATTGTAAATATGGTCACAATATACTGCTGCAGTAAGAGGCCAGTAAACACTCATTAACGAATATTTTACCTGTAGACCAACACATGGTTACTTTACGGTTCTCTTCAACACAGTTCAAGACAAACACAAGTGAGATATTTGGGTGCTTCACAAATAATTGTTTCCTCCCCTCCCCCAAAGGCCTGTGAAAGTAAAGAGAAAGTTCCATAAATCTGTATATCTAAGAGGTAGATGTGATGATGAACTAACTGCATTCCAGGCCAAAGGAAAACTAGTGCAAAGGCCGGAAACCATGAGATAAAATGCAAAACTCAAGGAACAACAAATAGGTTAGTTTGGGTAGAATAAGAGGAATAATAAGCAACTGGCCTAGAAAAAATAGATCGAAATCTGATGGTGAAGGGCTTTAAAAGCCAAACTGAGGAGGCTGCACTTTCTCCTTTTTTTTTTTATGTTACCCATCCATCCATCCATCCAATTATCTCAGCCTCTCTTAGGACCCGGTAAGTCATTGAAGTCCGGGAGTTCAAGGCTTATGCTAACCACAGAGACACTGACTCATGATACAGAATGAAAAATAAATGCCTCCTGGGACACCTGGGAGCCCAGAGAGGAGAGGGGGCAGAGGGAAGACATGTGTGAAAGCAACAGAATCCTGATGATGGTAGAGAAATTAAGGCACTTAGTGTAGTACCTAGAACGCAGTTAGCACTATATAAATGGTAACTATTATTAAATGAGTTTTTTTTTTTTGCCTAAAACGAGTTTGCAATGACTTGGCCTGGCAACGTGATCGCCCTTAGATGTATACACATACATGCTCCTACCTTCTTTGAAAAATTATTCATCTTTGATTTTCATATCTCTTTTATTTCTTTTTTTTTGTTTGTTTTTTTGTTTTTGTTTTAAATTTTATTTTAGTTTGCATCATTCAT
>JAQQSV010002788.1:0-10955 GCA_028646515.1 Pseudochirops corinnae | reverse complement strand
ACTACATCCAACTGGAACTTGAGATACACAGGCACTGTGGTTGGGAGATCATCCTGCCCTACCGAAAAGTCAGAGGGGTGAGGAGGGAAGACATAGGAGAGAATAGACTGGGGGAGGGGGGATACACTGGGATGGCTGTTTTGGGGTGGTGGGTAGGGGAAAGATGGGGAGAAAATATGTAACTCAAAACCTTGTGGAAATGAATGATGCAAACTAAAATAAAATTTAAAACAAAAACAAAAAAACAAACAAAAAAAAAGAAATAAAAGAGATATGAAAATCAAAGATGAATAATTTTTCAAAGAAGGTAGGAGCATGTATGTGTATACATCTAAGGGCGATCACGTTGCCAGGCCAAGTCATTGCAAACTCGTTTTAGGCAAAAAAAAAAAACTCATTTAATAATAGTTACCATTTATATAGTGCTAACTGCGTTCTAGGTACTACACTAAGTGCCTTAATTTCTCTACCATCATCAGGATTCTGTTGCTTTCACACATGTCTTCCCTCTGCCCCCTCTCCTCTCTGGGCTCCCAGGTGTCCCAGGAGGCATTTATTTTTCATTCTGTATCATGAGTCAGTGTCTCTGTGGTTAGCATAAGCCTTGAACTCCCGGACTTCAATGACTTACCGGGTCCTAAGAGAGGCTGAGATAATTGGATGGATGGATGGATGGGTAACATAAAAAAAAAAAGGAGAAAGTGCAGCCTCCTCAGTTTGGCTTTTAAAGCCCTTCACCATCAGATTTCGATCTATTTTTTCTAGGCCAGTTGCTTATTATTCCTCTTATTCTACCCAAACTAACCTATTTGTTGTTCCTTGAGTTTTGCATTTTATCTCATGGTTTCCGGCCTTTGCACTAGTTTTCCTTTGGCCTGGAATGCAGTTAGTTCATCATCACATCTACCTCTTAGATATACAGATTTATGGAACTTTCTCTTTACTTTCACAGGCCTTTGGGGGAGGGGAGGAAACAATTATTTGTGAAGCACCCAAATATCTCACTTGTGTTTGTCTTGAACTGTGTTGAAGAGAACCGTAAAGTAACCATGTGTTGGTCTACAGGTAAAATATTCGTTAATGAGTGTTTACTGGCCTCTTACTGCAGCAGTATATTGTGACCATATTTACAATTATTTCCTAGATCCCTTTCCTCGGTCAGAACTATTAGGTTTGAGCGTGTCATCTTAAAAGTAAAATTTGTCTTTATTTTTCAGAAACGCATTCTTATATATCTTCTCACACTGAAATGTATCTACCACTTTTCTGCCCACTCATAATGCCTTATGCTATCTGTGACTTTTTCTACTTAGATGTGTTTACATTATCCATGTAACATGATCTTATCAAAAGAATTTAGAATTTTTGCTAAGACAATAATACTACAAAATAGGGTCTAACTTGTGACTAGTTGGCATTTATATTGGGAAAGGACTAAATACTAGAGCTTCTGAATCAGAGTCGATGTTTAATTTTAATGCCTGTTGGAGAACTAGTTATTATATTAGTACATAACTGGCATATTTAAAGTTTAAAATGAGTTTAGAGTCTTTTATTTACAAAATAGCTTCTTAATTTTGGGCACATTTTCTTTAAATCTATTTTATTAAATTGTCAAAATGTATTTCATTAAATTGTCAAAGCATAGTTAAGAACCTTGATGGGTTAATAATTACTATCTTTCTTTTCCTTAGTGGTTTTTTTTTTTTGCCAGTGTTAATTCCCATTCGTATCAATTCTTTTTGTTCTAAGCAGGAAATGAGACGAGTCTAACTAGTTACACCCCAGCCTTTTTTTTTTTTTAACTTTTAAGAGGAAACTGTTGGATTTGCCTATGCATAACTTATTACAACATCAGTTTAGAGCTTTTTTTTTTGGTGTTATGGGTGTGTCTCACAGTAAGGATATTGGAATGAATGACTCATACTTTATGTAGGCACTGTTGTACTTAGTGGTAACTTATTTTCTGTATACCAAAAAGGCAAGAGTGCTTTTCATTGTAGAAATAAAATACTACTTAATTTGTCTTAAATAAGGATGGCAGTGTTTACCTTATTATTTTGCTGGTAAACAGTTATAGAAAAACCTAATAGAAAGGACCTTATAGGTTTTCAGTGACTCAGCTGCCTCCACTGTCTATGTAGAAGAGTGGAGAATGGATTTTTGTTGGAGGAGCTGCTTTGTCCATTGTCTGTGAAAGTGAACTCACAGACCCGATGAGTTACTTTGCCTTTTCGCTTTTCCCTATGTAGAGGACAGATCATTAATGGCTTGTGGTCCTTATGTATGTGTGTAAATGATCTTCCTCTTGACAGAGCCCAGTAATGGAATACTTTGGTCAGGAACAAATGAGAGTTACGTGTACTTGCCTAAAGCTTTCTGAGGACCTGTTAAGATTGTTGACCTGATACCTTGCAGAAGTAAGCCCTCCCTCTCTTAAATTCAATTCATGTGCACATCATGGTATAACCTCCCTGGTTTTGGTTTTGGTCGTCTTTGAGAACAAAGGACAAACTACAATCTCTGTAAGTAGCTACTCAAGATGTCTTGGGGTTTCCAGGCTAGATTTTTTTCTTAAGGACCATGCCTTAAACCCAAATCAGCCTGCCTCTCATTGATTGATCAAAAATAGGTCCCAAGCCAAACTCCTCTTGGTCATTTTTTGGGCCTTGATTGGCCCAGAATGAATGTAAATAGCATTTGTTTCTGTTTTGGCCAAAAACTCTGAGGGTCTTCTCCTTCCAGATTGATTTTTTTTTTGACTAGGTAAAGAGGCCATTGTCTGCTTCATTTCCTATCTAGCTGTAATGACTTAGTCAAACTTAGACCTGTTAAAGACCTTAGCTTAAAAGGCCAGGGTCACCTGCTATATCCGTGGTCATCTCAACTCATCCTGATTTATGTCTCACCACTACGCCCATATGGCCCTGGAGGAGAAAGTAAGGCTGGTGACTTTTAACAGCCCTCCCTCACTTAAATCCAGTTCACTTGTAAGTCATGGCATCACTTCCCTCATGTCATGATTGACCAACAGCAAGGAGACATGTGCTTGCCCACTCAATTCAAGCGATGAGTTCATGGACAGTGTTCTTGAACAGTGCTTCCTGGAGAAAGAAGAGACTTACTTACTTGGCCACCATAGCTGGAATTTAGTGAAGGGAACCTGTGACTTTAGAAACCAAGACTTGGACCTCAGTTTCCTCCTTGCTATTACAGATTTACAGAGAATGGGTTTGTAGGAAGAAGAATTGCTTGTTCAGCAGCATCAAAATGAGATTACCTTCTTAGGGGAGTTTAGGGCTATTTTAAATACCATTGAAGTTCTATTTTAGGCTATTAAAAGTACTTTCTGTATTTTCTGTATCTGCTTATAAACTCTTCCAAGTGCCATAAATGTTTCCTCTATCAGTTTATGGATTCCATTGTGTCTTCTGCATTTTTTGTGTATATTACCTTGAGTACTTGCTTGGGAGCTAGAGATTTTCTACCTACATTGGGGAAATTTAAACACAAGCTATAAGTAAGCTACATTTGAAGATTAACTCCTCCCTCCCCCTCCACATATTAAAAGTAGGGGATGACAACTAACCAAAAAATGAAAATTACTTTTGAGGTTGGACTGGTTTTGTTTGAGCGTGTGATTTTTTTTTTTTTTGAGGGGGAAGGGAAAGAGACAGAGAGAGCACACTTGTGCTATCAGATAAATTCAGATTAGTACATTAACACAGAGATGTAAAATGATTAGCCCAAAGTCACACAGATAATGAATAAGTGGTGGAGCTAGGGATATAATTCTAGGCCCTCTGGCTTCAAATACACTGTTCTTTCCGCTGTGCTATGCTGGTTGTGGTTATTGCTGCCTCTCTAAAACCAACATTTTCCAAGTGGTAATGATAAAGAGAGAGAGAGAGAGAGAGAGAGAGAGACTCACAAAGATAAAAGAAAGAGAGAAGGAGGAAGTAGAAAAGAGGAAAGAAAGAAAAGAAGAGTGGGAGGAAAAGAGGAAAAGGAGGGACTTAAGTGTTCTCAAAACCATTTGTGCCCCAGGGATCTTAAAGAGCCCCCTTTGTCTTGATTACTTCAAAGCAATAGTAGACTTATTTTTTTCTTTTGGATAGGACTGATGGTTTGTTGGTATAGGGATTTCCCAGTAAGCTCCTTCCTGAAGAGGACATTTGTTCCACAACTTAGCCTCATTTGCCTGCAAAGGCTGAGAGGTGCCCATGGTTGCTCAACAAAAACCTGTCAGAGGGGGATTTAAATCTAGTCTTCTGAATTCAAGGTCAACTCCATGTCCACAATGCCACCCTACCTCTCACATTTCAAGTAATGGGTCTAAAGATTATCAGAGTGAGTATAAAAATATGCTATTCTCATAATGTAAACTATATTCATAACTATTATTATAGTTATATTTGGAAAACTTTATAGTTTCATAAACTGTAAAAGTATTTTTCTTGTTATTGATACATATGTTATTCAGTTGTTTTTCAGTCCTGTTCAACTCTTTGTGACCCCGTTTGGGGTTTTCTTGGCAAAGATACTGGAGTGGCTTGCCATTTCCTTCTCTAGCTCATTTTACAGATGAGGAGACTGATGCAAACAGGGTTAGGTGATTTTCTCCGGTTCATACAACTAGTGTGAGGTCAGATTTGAACTCAAGAAGACTATCTTCCTAAGAGTGCAGGCCTGGCCCCCCAGTGTGTCACTTAACTGCCACTACTGATACATATAGTAAAGGTCTTATAGATGAAAGCTTCCCAACAGATCCAGATAGAATTTCAGGATATCATATGCTATTTCCCTTTTAATATTGTTTTTATTTTTCAACAGTAGGGATCATTGAACTTCATTCTCTGTAATCCTTGATAAGAAGTCCTCTTCTGTATCTCTTTTTGCTCTTTGCAAAGTTGGAACAACATAGATAATACACTATTTTTTCTCTTTTTTTATTCTTTGTTATAAAGGATGATTATCTTGGATGATGGGGATGGCATACATTGGGAAATATAAATGATGTAAAAACAAAAGATGACAATAAAATTATTTTTAAAATACCTTCTGCCCTTCCTTACCTATTTCTACATTTTTTTTTTCCTAATGTGTATTGAAGCTGTGCTCCTAATTGCTTGTTGTGGTTAGTTGAAGAGCCTCCAAAAGAGCTACACAATTGTATGTGTGTATGTGTGTGTGTATATCTATATGTGTATATGGTGTTGTGCGTAGGTATATGTGTATGTGTGCATACATAAGGAGTTGATTCCATAGATTCCTGGGATAACATACTCTTTAATGTCCAATATTATGTTCTTTTGAGCTTATACAGTCTGCTTGTTCATGTGTCAGTATATATGGGGGTGCTTATTCTTCTTCTTATAAACCTGTATTTATCAGACTTGTGTATGTTCTCAGTAGATTACTTAACATTTTTAGGTACCCGGAAGGTATCAGATTTGTGTGTCTGCCCAGGATTTATGTGATGAACCAAAGGAGGGGGCTGGCACTGACTAGTTGCAGAAGCAGCTCATTTGATTTTCTGACAGCTAGTGGAAATTTTTTTCTTGTATTGAACCTGTCTTCATATGATATTTCACCATCTTGATTACCTCTCTGTGATGCCTTCCTGTTAAGCATAATAGCTGCTGACATTTCTATAGTGCTTTAAGCTTTGCAAAGTACTCGAATATATTATGTTATCCGTTGCCAGCACCAGCCTTTTGAGGTAACCAGATGTCCTGAAAAATTTAATTCTCAATCTGAATACCATAATCCAGTTGTGGTTTGACCAGGACCACATATAGCAGAGCCCTTATTGTAGAGGAGAGGATGTAATGTAAATGATCTACTTCAGGACAATCCTGGTGGCTGTAGTGATTAAAAATTTGATTTGTGGGTATTTTTTTGTCCTTTGGATAATTGGGTTGAATATAAAACTTAAGTATAACTTTCCTGCTTTTGGAATTTAATCTCTCTATTGTTTGATTTGTTTTGTCTTTTTAAAAGCTTTGGAAATAAATATTAATATCACGTATTTAATTGTTAATGCTTCTTTTGATAGGTATTTGGTTGATTGCTCCTTCAGAGATAGTTGTCATGTCCTTTTCTGTAGAGACTAATCAACAATGGGAACTGAGTAAATATTGATTAGAGTGATTTAATTTTACATAACTTCAGATTATACTCAAGGTTTGGAAAAATTGCATGTCTAAAAAAATACTGACTAAAAAGGTGTTTAAGATTAGGAACTAGTTTAATGTAGTGGCCTATTTAGCACTGATTTAGCACTCATCTTCTAGTAACCTAGGGGGCATTTAATTTCTTTCTTAACTCATTTAGAATAAACTATTTATTTAGGTATCAGTTTTTCTGACCATCCCTTACATTCTATATCATGTTCCTTCTTGAATTCTTTGATGGATATGTAATCTCAATGTGAGTACTCTTTCCAAAATACAGATTGCAACCTATCCATACATCTTGTGAGACTTCTGTCCAAGTCCTCCCCTAAGTCCTTTGTAGAGGTGGGGCGTTCCCTAAAGTGTGTTTGAAGCCTTCTTTTTATCATTATATATACACCTAGTTGGAAAGGAGAAACCTTGAAAGGAAGGAATATTCAAACAGAGATTGAATGGTTTAAGGAAAATCATTCTCCAAGGATTGGCCAAAAGTTAAATAACTATTCTTCTGTTCAATGAAGCAAACTTTTTGTTCAAGATTTACTTGATCTTGTGTTGGAGGGATGACTGAGGTCAGGGGTTAGTTTGGATATCTTTCAAACAGAAAAGCATTTTTGGATTTAGAATAATTATAAATTAATAAACAATTATTTCTTGTAAGTTTGTGCCTAAATGCAAATCTCCCACCAAAAAAAAAAAAAATCGTTATATGGATATAAATGAAGCACTTGAGCTGTCCACTTTTCATCTTTTATTCAAACATCTCATAGTGTTTGTTGGTGAGAATCCAGCGAAGTCTATATATTAAGTGCTTTTGCAGACTTTAAAATACCATATAAACATTATCAGTCTTATTACATGACTGACTCACTTATTTTTCTAATCATATTTTCTTGGATATATTTTATATCATTTCTGATGGACAAGTCATTGTTTACATCATGTGAAAAATATTTATTCCAATCATAAAAATACACTTTGTTCTTTGTAATCCCTGTACAGTTTTTAAGTCTTGAGCGATTGTGGTATTCTTCAATTTGTTGCCACCTAGGAATCAGTCTTTTCACTTCTAGTCCATCTTCTCTCTAAAGTGTCTTAACTACAGCACACCTGCCAGAGGAATATTCTTAAAGCACAGATCTGACCATTTTACTCAGAATGCTCCAGTGGCTCCTATTGGCTTCTATGGTGAAAGACAAACTCTTGATTCTAGTCTGTCTTTTCCCAACTTATTCACATTCCTCCTGTTTGTCTTCTAGCCAAACTGGCTTACTTGCAGGCCTTCATACATGATATACCATCTCTGTGCCTTTGCTTGGGCTTCTCCCTGTGCTGGAATGTGTTTCCTTCTCACTTCTGCCTCTCAGTGTTGCTATTTTTCTTCAGGAATGAACTTAAGCTTTTTCTATATTCCACCCCAACCCTATTAATTTGTATTTGCTTGGTCGGTGTTTTGTATCTTCTTACGTGTTATGTCAGTCAGTTAAAAGCCTACTACATGCCAGGCATTCTGCTCTGCACTGGGGATGCAAAGAAAGATGAAAAAGAGTCTCTATTCTTGAGGGACTTGAGGGACTTGAAGTCTAGTGGGGGAGACAACATGCAAATATAACTAGGTACAAACAAACCGTATACACATATAGGATAAACTGGAAATAATCCACAGAGGGAAGGCACTACAGAATTAAGAGACAATGGGAAAAGCATTTCTAGAAGCTGTTATTTTAGTTGGGACTTGCAGGGTGCCAGGGCATTTGGAAGGCAGAGCATCCCAAGTATACTTTTACTCTGATAGCATGAAAGCTAGCTGAAGCTAGAGACTTTTCATGAGCCCCTCTTTAGAGTACTTGGCACAGAGCAGTGTCCATAAATGTTAATTGGTTTTTCCTCCTTGTATTCTTTGTACCTTTCAGTCATTGTGTGACGGCTGTGTCTAGTCTAAGAAATATTTTGTGGAAGTCTCAAGGAAGTGAAGCCTCACTCCTATTTAATCAAAGACAACTTTCCTGCATATGCAGATATTCACAGGGACTTTTTTGAGATAGATTAACAGTTATTTATGGTTTTGCCAGAAATTCTACCTCTTCCCTTTTCAGAACTCCCCACATTGAGAAAAACAAGAAAAATAAAACCCCTGTTACAAACATATAGTTAAGTAAAGAAGTTCTCACATTGTCCTTATTTTTTAAAAAAAGCCTCACTCTCTACTCTTGAATCTGTCATCTTTCTAACAGGAGGTGAGCAAGTATGTTTCATCTTGAGTCCTCTGGACTTGTGGTTGGACATCGTGTTCATCAGATTTCCCGAGTCTTTCAAATTGTTTTGTCTTTGCAATATTGTTGTTATTATATAAATTGTTCTCCTGATTCTGCTCATCTCATTTTGTAATATTAATGGTCTTTCATAAATAAGCCTTTTTTGGAAGAACTTTCTAGCAATTTATACTAGGGTAGTAACAATGTAAAAAAAATTTGAAAGACTTCAGAATTATGAGGAATGCAATAACCAACCACAATTCCAGAACTGAATAATCGTAAAGCATTAGCTTTACCACCTCCTGAGAGAAGTAAAAAATTAGCAATAGTTAATATCTTAGAGTTTGAGCCATGATAAACAATTGAATGGATCCACTTAAAGAACTGGCTATCAGTACATATATTTTAGGTGAATATTGCAGATAGAAAGTGAGTAGGACCCAAAACTGACTAAGAGAAGAGTGGAATGGCCAGCATTCAGGCAATTATGTGGTACTTTCAACACTACCAGGCTGCTTCCTGAAACAAAAATCTTTTTTTTTTTTTTTTTTTAAATAATGGTCTTCAGGGTCATGTTTCACTTTCTCACATTATTGCTATGAAAAATTCGTAATGATTTCTGGAGATCTCAGCTGCTGGAAAATGTAGCACAATGAATGGCCGTGACACATTCTATATAGATTGAATAATTTGTTTTCCATGATAAAATTTTATTTTAATAGTAATTCAAGACATTTGCATTTCTCATAACACTATTGCTTTTGTTTAGTGAGCTTTCTTTATAATTTAGTAGTTGTCAGTAGAATTTTCTCTATAGTCTTCTATTTACTGTTTATTTTTGGTAGGTGGAATGAAGGGGTAAAAACTCAAAAACATAAAAGAAGCACGTTGAAATTTTGCTCACATTTTTTTGTTTACATGTAACATTTTTTGTTTACATTTAACATGTGAGCATTTATCAGGAGCATACCATGTACAAGGTACTCTTCAATGGCCTGAATTGTTTGCACCCTAAATTAATGGATACACTTATTCAGATTTGACTTGTGAACATTACCTTGTGTTAAAATGACTGTTCTTTCTCCTAGACCAAAAATGGTTACTGTGTTATAAGCATGCTCTCCCTTTTGTATTACTTTGTAGCACTGTGTGCATACTTTGTATTTATTTAATTTGCCTGTTTTATTATTCAGGCAGATTTAAGTAAACCTCTTGAGAGGGACAGTTTTCATTTCACTTTTCATTTATATGTTATCACCTTGGTGTTATATAATGTTTAGCTTAATGCTAATAATGCTTAATAAGTGTCTGAGTTGAATGGAACCAAACTATTAGAATTCAGGCATGTAAATTATTAGTTATATTAAATATAATCCTTCCATGAGTTAGTTGAAATTCCTGAAACAACAGACCTTCCAAATATTTCTCCCTTTTGGCAATAATTAAAATGAATTAAAATAATTCTTAATTCATTGCTACTCCAGTAGGTCGAAGGATGGGTGGGTGAGTTCACTGATTTAGGATTACCTCTGACAGTGTAAGATCATAAACTACATAAGTGTTCTGGGCCAGGCTTGACTTAGTCTGCTTTAGTTGTTTTTATTTGGGATTGGAATGAAATGAGACATTGATTTACCATCTAACATGTAACAAAAGGGAGTTTGCTATGGAAAGAAAATCCTTATGATTTTATTGTAGACTTACTAAATTCCAAATAAAATAAACATTTCCACATACAAAATGATTAGAAAAAGAGAACATTGGGGGGCGGAGCCAAGATGGCGGCATAGCAGCAGCAACATATCGCAGCTCTCACATAGCCACCCTAAAATACCCATAAAATAGGACTCTAAACCAATCCTAGAACTCCAAAACGCACACAAGGATACTTCCCACTAAAGTCAGCTCGGCTACGAGGAACCATATCAGCACTGCGAACCGAAGCCAGCCTGGCCTGAAACCGCGGCTGTGCCCCGGGGGCGGCCGAAGAGCCTTTCAGGTGAGCGGATTAGCACCAGCTGCAGTGGGGATTGCGAAAGGGGAAGATAAGCAGTCCGGCCGAAAGGTCTCCAGAGCGGAAAAGCGAAAGGCAGAGGTTTTGCAACCGCCTCCACGTTGTAGCTTCCCGCCCGTGGCCTGCAAACAGCAGGGGGACTCAACGATTGTTTTCAGGCCAGGGCTCTCTCGTTGAGCGGCCTGGATCCGGATCGTCATCTTGGGCCTCGGTCTTGGAGTCTTCATTATCCAGTCAGCCGGAAGTCTACAGCAGCCGGGAGGACCCCAGCGATTTGGGACAGAGCTTTCCCTTCTGGAAGCAGAGCCCCATAGAGATTAAAAAAATAAAATAAAATCACAGTCTGAACAACCATGAGTAAGAATAAGCATAAGAAGCAAAGTAAGAACAGCTCCCAAACCCTAGATTCCTTCTTTGGGGAAAAGAAAGATCATGGGAGAGAGAGGGAGGAGGAGAGCACAGCCAGAGCGCCCCCACCAGAGGCCTCCAATAAACATGAAGAATGCCTTA
>JAQQSV010002787.1:0-21828 GCA_028646515.1 Pseudochirops corinnae | reverse complement strand
GGCTGTTTTGGGGTGGTGGGTGGGGGAAAGAGGGAGAGAAAATATGTAACTCAAAATCTTGTGGAAATGAATGATGTAAACTATAATAAAATTTAAAAAAAAACAGAATGAATGGTGCGGGCTATTTTTCTGTGGCTATAGATCCTGACCTATCGAAACCGTAGAACCACAAAGGAAATTTTTCTGCTTAGTACTGGGGTAGGCCCTGGGGCAGGGTTAACCTGGCTGAAGAATGAAAAGTGCGTACTTAAAATATGTCTCAACCTACTGTAACCATCCTAGCCCAAGGACTGTCTTCACTGTTAGAGGTACGTGAAAGGCAAAGGTAGGGAACCTATGACCTAGAGGCTACATGTGGCCCTCTAGGTCCTCAAGTAAGGCCCTTTGACTGAGTCCAAACTTCACAGAACAAATCCTTAGATTCTAAGGCAGTGGTTCTCAAGCTTCCTAATGCCACCACCTTTTGACCCTTTAATACTCATATGTGGGCATATCTGCGTGTGGGTGGACCCGCCTGGAGATGGATGGAGGAGTGGTGTCTCGATTCCTAAGACCATGGGAAATATGTGTTTTCCAATGGTCTTAGGTGACCCCGTTTGATCCCCAAAGGGATTGCGACCCACAGGTTGAGAACTGCTGTACTAAGGCCTTACTACCTTATCTGATGCTATAGCTTCCCCTAGTCTACTTCTTGATAAAAGACTGGGAATAAAATTAACACAACCATTGTTATTGTGAAGGGTATGACACTCCTTTTGCTCTAAGGCTTTATTGAGAGCTCCTATATTTCTGAGTAGGAGAATGCCTGAGCTGATGGTTCCTTCCCTGGCCACCACTTTTTCTCTCATATGTATCCATGTCAACTCTGTCCCTCTTGTGTTTCCAAGTCATCCCCTTCCATTCTTTCACTGTTTATTCTGAACCCCGTTCTATACCTAAACAACCCTTCATGTTAGACCAGTATTCTATCTCTAAAAATTACTTAGTATATATTTTGTGTTTAATTTTCTGTGTATATGTTTCTTTCAAACAGAATGTAAGCACCTTGAGGGAAAGAGCTGTTTCATTTTTGTCTTCATATGCACAATGCTTGGTGCCAAGAGAATTTGCCCAAAATAAATGCTTATTGAGTTGAACTGAACTGAAATTATAGCGTTACTTTGTCCTTTAGCAGTTTATCAAGACAGAGTAAGCAAGCTTTGAATCTTCTTCTAAAAATGTGCTTTTGATTAAGCCTTTCTTTTAAAAATTCCCCACGTACTTCAGGAATAGTTTTGGAGGATAGTGTTATTACCTTCTCCAGGAAATTGGTAAGAGGACTGTTTGCATATAGTCAACCCTGTAGGTATCCTGGGACTTTATAAATGTAATAGACATTAAAATGTATCTGCTATCTTAGGTCGCTAATACCTGCAGAGAGAAGGATAAACCTGGCAAACACACAGACAATAAATGTATGAGGAGAAGAATGGAGATGAACTGTTCTAACCTACCACAACTCAATATATTCTAATTTCTTGATAGTAGGGACTGCTTTTGTCTTTGTTATGTATCTGCAATACCTAGCCCAGTACTTGGGAGCACAGCAGACAGCTGATGAATTCTTGCTGATACAGGCATGTAAATGGAAAACATAACAGTAACAACAAAAAAAGTGAAGCTCAATTCAGGTAACTGTCATGGCCAAGTTTGGCCCCAAAGAAGAAGTATGAAAATGCAGCTCCTTCCCTTCTGTGCAGATGTGGGGGGCTACAGGTATGGAGAACTTGATGTAATATTAGACTCAACTGATGTCTGATGTGTTTGTTGGTTTTGCTGAACCCTTCATTCATCCTTTACAAAAATCTTGTATATATCATTATAAGGGATGACTCTCTTAGAGAGGGAGGGAACAGGGAATATATTGAGAAATTTAAATGATAGAAAAACAAAAAAAATATCAATAAAAATGTTACAATGTTTGCTGAATAAATGAATGAATGTAGAAGGCACAAATTCTACCTGCCTCTCAAGTTTCAACTGGTGCTTATCTTATGTTCATTGCTCTAAGAAATGGTAGGGAAGGCTAGTTAAAGTGATGTTGGGAGTCACTTCAGGAACAAAAATTAAACAAAAAGTCATCACCAGAATCCTCCAGAGACCCTGACTGTCATACTGGGCTACAATTTTAATTTTATGTGTTCTTTTTTAGAGTGTCTAATAGGTAAGAAGTGACTGGAGTTACACTTTGAGCCCCTTCTAATATGTGACAAAATGAGAGCTCTTTCCAAAAGCTATTGGATCTTTATTCTTGATTTTTAATCACTTAAAAGAACAAATTCATATATAAAGGGTTCATCAAGGACAGTAAATGCATTTTGTTCCTGACTGTTTCAGATTTATTACATTCCAGTAATTGTCTTTGTACTTTTTAAATCTGGCAAAGATGCAAATCCATATAATGGAGGAAAAGATGAAGAAATACCTACCCTTCATTGTGTTGCTATATGCAAATAAGGGCCTAAAACACCTTTGGTCCTAGAAGACTTCGTAAAAATGGGCTCAGAGAGTGACAAAGGACAACACCGGCCATTGGAAATCTTTTAATTTGATGTCTAGTCAATAATACAACTTTTCTATTTCCTTCTCATGTAAACATGCAATGACCTGTAAACCATGAAAGCTGGGGTTGGGGTAGGAAGAATGGAGGGCAGCCAGTGAAGCTAGATTATTTTGAAAAAGCAAGAAATCAAAGTGACTGGAAGAAGACACTGTGGAAAGAATAATTTAGGTTCTAGAGGTGAAAGACACTTTAAAGTTTATCTAGCCCAATAGCCTTACTTTCCAGTTGAAGAAACAGTGGAACAGAGAGGTAAACTGATTCTCCTAATGTTATACAGGCAATCGATATTGTGATAAGGATCGACAGCTGTAGAATAAAATTTTAGTAGCTGAGATTCAACTCAAATTGTCATTTATATGCATACATGCACAGTAAACATCAAATTGGGTTAATAACGTTTTACTTTTTATTTCTGTCACAGGCTAAGCATTCCAGATGGTACACAACATACCCAAATGTGGTCTGGCTGGCTGGAGAGCACTTCCTGAAACTAAGAGGCAGCAGTACCAAGTGTTCACTGAATTGACTGCAGAAGCCCTACGTGGTTCTGCAAATGGCTTTGTGGTTCCATGATTTTTATAATATTAACCTTAAGAGAGGGATCATTCAGAATGGCTGATGGCTCTGTTCACACATCCATGATAATGTTAAATGTCAGAAGCAAGTTAACTACCTTCAGCATCTTCTGCCATTGAAATCCCCATTCCCTCCCTTACATGTTTATTGTTCCGGTTAGCATCAACTGTTAATTTTTATCTTCACCCACAACTGCTGGCCACATGCCTTCCCTTATATATGTCCCCAGATTCTCTTTAAGACCGCATTCTACTATCTAAGATGTTCTCCAACCAATGCCCTATTCTGAAGGCCAACTAAAGTCCTCTCTTCTGACATTCAGTGACCTCTTCTACTTCCCCCCATATTTTAGTGCAAGCTGTTGTTCTCTCATGCCCAGAATGCTTTCCTTCTTCTTCTCTATCTCTTGGAATTCCTATCTACATTTAGTTCTCAGGTGAGATGCCACCTTCTACATAAAGCCATTCCTCCTTTCCCAGCTATTGTAGCTTCTCCCCATGCACCTCACCCAAATGTTTTGTCTTTCCTTTACATTTATTGTGTATTTACTTACTGGAGCATATATTTCTCTCTATCCCATAGTAGAATGTTAACTCCTCAAGGGGAAGAGCTATTTCCTTTTTGAGGGGAAGGAGGGAGTCTCCAGCACCTGACACAGTGCCTGGAACACACAAAGTACCTAATAACGTTTAATGACTTGAGATGAATTTAAATGACCATTTTCCTTGAAAATCTTGCTCTGATTATTTGAAATTTTTGAGATCTCTCTTGTGATACCAAATGCACCTGGCTCTCTTCCTATCTCTGACAGTTCCTTCTCTGGCTTCTTCACCATTTCCTCTTCCTGACTAATAATTATGGGCCCTTCTAAGACTCCTGTAAGGCTCAATCTTGACTTCTCTCTTTCTTTATTTCTTAGTCACTAAGGGTTCATCTGCTCATATTTCAACCATCACCTTTATTCTATTGACTTCCAAATCTCTCCTTCTATGGCACAATGGATAGAACAGTGGACCTGAACTCAGCCAGCCTTAGCCACTTACTAGCTGTGTGAGCCTGGGCAAGTAACTTAATTTCTGCCTCAGTTTCCTCATCTATAAAATAGTTATAACAATAACACCTACTTCCTAGGGGTATCAACTTCCAGGGTTGGTGTGAGAATAAAATGAGATATTTCTAAAGTGCTTTGCAAAGTGTTTAAAGCATTATAGAAATGCTGCTATAGACAATTATAGTATTTTAGAATTGATGAGGACTTCCGCAGCCATCTAATGTAACCCATAATTTGAAAGGAATCCCCATTAAAATAAATCTGACAAGTACTAATCTATCCTGTGCATGAAAGACCTCCAACGAGGGGGAACACATTAACCACTAAGGCAGCCCATTCCACTCTCTGATGGCTCTAATTGTTTGCCAGTTTTTTTTTTCCCAACTTTAAACCTAAATTGTGCTCTTTGAAATTTCTACCCATTGTTTCTACTTCTGCTCTCTGGGGCCAAACAAATTTAATCTTCCTTCCACATGCCAGCCCTTCAAATTTGGACATATGAATTTCATTTCCATTCCTTTCCCCCAATCAAGTCATCTCTTCTCTGGATTCAACATAGGTAATTCTTTCAATTAATCCTTAAGTGATAGGTGAAACAATGTCCAGCGTCATCCTGGTTGCCCCCCTCCCCAGATATTCTCGAACTTCTCTATATCCTTTCCAACACTATGTTCCCCAGAATTGAACACAATATTTCAGATGGGGTCTATGCAAGACAGAGTACAGTGATTATCAATTTATTCCTGGGACCCATATCTTTCTTTTCTTCTGTATGTGCACTGTTTTCCAACAACTTCTTTCTCTCCTCATCAGAAAAGCTTCCCTTTTTGTCATAATTTAATGCTTAACAGTTTCCCATTCTTCCTGTGTTGCTTTTCCCAAATTTAGTGTGTATGTCAGACTATCTTTCCTTTCTTTCTTTATCACAACTCTAGGAGGGAATGGTCACTTATCTCATTGAAGTTTCTCACCTTCTAAATAACTTATATTACTTGTGTCATCTCCATTTAAATCTTCCTACCGAATATGAAACTAACTTAACATAACTAAAACTGAGATCGTATCTTCTTTTCCAAAATGGCTCTCCTCCCCAACTTCCCCATGCAACCAAAGGCATTACTTATCTCCTAATACCCAGGGCTCACAATCTCGCAGTTATCATTTACCAATTCCCTATATCCAATTAGTTAGCAAATCCTGTCACTTCTTTCCCCATAATTATGTCTTAGATTAGATTCATCTATTCTGCTTCCATAGCTCCCTCATTCTTGTCTAGATTCATATGCAGAGATCACTGAAACCACCTACTCACTGGTCAAACTGCTTTATTTCATTCCGTACACTGTTGCATGATTAATATTTCTACAACTATTATTCATCACTGGTCTCCTGTTCAAGTACCTGTCATCAGTCCTTCATATTTTCAGTATCCAAACAAACTCTTTAACTGTAAAGTCAAAGTTCATTATCCAAACCCTCAATTCTTACCAGTCCTTAATTAAATGTATTTTTTTGCTTTATATTCGGGCTATGTGTTGTATGACTGTTGGGTCATAGAATCACTCAGAAGGCAATGGAAAGGCATATGAATGAAAAGCATTTATTAAGTATTTACTGTATGCAAAGCACAATGTCAATGAAAGTATTGGGGATATAAAACCATAACAGTCCCTGTCCTTAAGGAGTTTATATTCTAAGGATAAAGACAACATCTAGTGGAATGGCATTTAGAAAAGGGCATGTTCATTTGGAAAATCACAGAGGTGGTGAGTAAAGCAGATTGACACACCCTTTCCTGTAGCAAAAAAAAAATTGTCCTGTTTTGATTATGGTTTCAGAGCAGGAGTGGGTAGGAGAGATCACAAGGTGGATAGGAAGATGCTTGAGTTGAGGAAGAGCAGACCGCATCACAAATAGGAACTGTTAAGAAGTAAAGGAAATAAAAAACTATGATGGGAAATTCCATGTACTTCTCTGGTACCCTCATGATGTTAGGAGATCAAGAGAACTGCCCCACTTCCATCCCCCACAAATTGGTCAAACAGTTTGTGGTGAATTTATGGGTGGTCACAGACAAAACTTTCACAGGATGAGGAGGCATAGATGGCCTGTAATTTGTATTATTGGAAGTAAAATCCACCTTAATGGTTTATGGAATGCCCTTGATCCTTTACATTAATAAATGCCATCTTGAAAACGAAGAACAGAATCCAGGCAATCAGCTGGTCTTCAACATCAATTGTGATAAACACATGCTTGACACATGAGTCTGATACTAGCCCCTGCAATTAACTTGTCTCCAACAAGAGATTAGTTGTTCTCAGAAGGCAAGGAACGTGATCAGAAACATTCTGATGTGAAGATGAGACATTAGCACTCAGAGGTAATGGACTTGCAAAATTGTACAGATCACTGATATTATTTAGCATAGCAGTTCTTAACATTTTGTGTCATAGACCATTTTGGTCTGCCTAAGCCTGTGGATTCCTAAAAATTAAATTTTAATTTATAAAATTTATAAAATAAAATACATAGGATTACAAAGAAAATCAACTGTATAAAGTTATCAAAATCTGAATATTATAGAATATCTGACTTCATTTGTAGCTAGCCATCCTAGTGGTACCAAAGAAGGGAATCAGATTTGCTGGTTCTAAGGCCTCACTGGAGATTTGGATATGGAGATTGTTATATCCAATTGAAGTAATGGATGGTTGGGAAAAAATGGAACTTTTGTGGCTTACGACCTATCCTAAACTTGGAGGACATTCTAGAAGAAGACCATGAGTTCCATAGATTCTTCCCAGGGCTACCTTAGAATCTACTGGAGTCATTCATCACTATGGCTTCCACATTAATAACAATGATGACAAATGACAAATAAACTAATATTTATAGAGCATCTACTCTGTACCAGGCTCTGTGATATGCACTTCACAAATATTATCTCATTTGATCTTCATGACTTAGGTGCTGGGACACAGGCGCCAAGTTATAGATAAGGAAACTGAGACAAATAGGTTAAGTGACTTGTCCAGTATCACCTGGCTAGTAAGTGTCTGAGAAGGGGTTTAAAGTCAGGTCCTCCTGACTCTAGGTCTGGAATTACAGCCACTATGCCACCTAGCCATCCCATAGTGCCCCAAACAGTGCCAGGGATCATAGTCCTCCTGGCTAGAGAGGAGAGCATATTATCACCACTATATATAATTTGTAATTGCAATCCACTTTTAGGGAAATAGAATAATTATAAGCTTCCCAGGGTGATTTCATTGTTGTCTTTGTGTATCCAGTGCTTAGGGGAAGGGTGTAAACATTTATATAGCACCTACTATGTGCTGGGCATCGTGAATCACTTTTTACAGCTATCTCGTTGGATCCTTACAACAAACCTCCAAGAGCGCTATTATCATTCCCATTTTATAGGGTCACACAGCTCATAAACGTCTAAGGCTGAATGTGAACTCTAGTCTTCCTGACTCCACCCAAGATTCAATCCATTGAACCACCAGGTCTTTCTGAACATTGTAGGCCCTTAATAAACATGAGGATTCAGCATTTGGTGGTGAAAAGAGTCCTGGATTTTGAGTCAGAGGAACTGGTTTAAATCTTTACTCTGACACTTACTACTTGTATGTGTGACCTTAGGCAAATCACTTAACTTTCTAAAGCCTCCATTTCATCATCTGGAAAATGAGGAGGCTGGATTAGATGTGCTCTCAGGCTCCTTCCAGCTCCAAATCTTTGATGTCACAAACCCTGTTAGGCCTAAGCAATAAGAACTTTAAAAGCTTGGGGGAATGATCTGGTATACGAGCTAAGAAATTATTAGTCTTAGTAACTGAAGTAGTTATTAGACAAAAGGAAAGAAGGCAGGAAAGAGAATGATGGACTAGAATGTGTGGGTAGGTAAACTTGCTCTTGAAAACCAGTCTTGGAAAATGAACAACTTACCATCCAGATTCAGATCTGACCCAAGCCTATTTTTGGAAGAACACCAAAATGTCACTGTGACCTAGGCTCCACCCTAGGCCAAACCCAGACCTTGGAAGAATAACAAGAAATCATGTGGAAAGACAAATTGAGGCCACCTGGCTTTTGTCATATCCAAGATGGAAAGGACCTCAAGCCAAGCAAGAATTACCAGTGATGTGGGAAACTGGTAAAGGGTTTGGTAAGCTTCAGGGACAAAAATGCAGTATCAAAGTGACATGAATTAAAATAAAATGTGAGATTTTTTTCCTCTTAGAAAAGACAATCTGTATCCATTTCACACATACTATCTCACACGTGGATGCTTTTGTAGGCCTTTGAAAAAAATTTATCTGGAAATAGAGGGTCAAAAGATAAAACTATTCAGGTACAGGTTTAGGTTGCTGCTATGGAATGTATCTTTAGGGAGTGGTCCAGGGCTCAGTGAACATGCAGATATACTAAAATGCCTGGGACGGCGAAGGGTGAACGAATGACCTACTGAACAGAGGCTGTGAAAACGTTTAAAAAGTTGAACTGCAAGTATAGGTTAATATATTTGTCTTTGGGGAAAAAAATAATAAGAAATACTTGAGTAATGACTCACTAAAGTTCCATCTTAGATGCTGAGAGAAAAATGCATTCTCTACAGGACAGGGTAATTTTGGTTAGGGAAACCTTTGTGGAAGGTTGGGGAGATGGAGAAAAATCCAAAAGAGACACTTACTGGAAACAAATCAAATGAAAAGGAACTGGTGAATTTGAATTTCCTAAGCTACAGGGAACCTTTAGGGGTAGATGGAATGTATCTTAGGCGAAGAATATGATGGATCCCAATATAAAGGATACCATAGTCTCCTGTTCAGAGATCTTCCTTCCTCTCACCCTTTGAACAGATGGGCAGGAAACTCAGAGCAGACTGGTTTCTCCTGAAGGGCACCTGCAAAGCCAATTTATCTCCCCAGGAAGTGGGAAAGTAGAATTTAAGGAGTGCATGCTTCATGCAAATTGAGAGAAAGACACATTTTCCATTCCAGGAATTCTATGAAATGGGCATTGAGTTTGTCAGTAATTGGGGCACACAGGATAAATCTGCTGAATTCTAAGGGGTTCAGCTAGGAACAGTAATAGGTGAGAATACAGGAGGCATAACTATAGTTGAGGTATAGGTCATTGGTTGGGGTGCTCCATGACATGCTAAGAGGGCAACTGAGAAAGGGTTTTCAAATCTTGGTCTAAGGTTGGAAAACAATTGTGTTCACTGCTTTCCTGCTTTCTGCTGAACTTGGGGAAGTAACACTGGCTTAAAACCTTCCACATAAATTCTTCAGTCTCATAAGGGAGAAAAGTTCCAAGTTCATTAATGGCATTTGGGGGCGGGGGAACAAATTGACAACCACACAAAAAATGAACAATCAATTACAATAAATAACAAGTTGACTGAAGGTCTCTTTACAAGGCTAGCATGGTTTCAGTAAGTACTAACAAGAATCTAATATTCAAGAAACACAAAATCATTCCATCACTATATTAAGCTGATGAATGCTGGTCAAAGCAGAGTGTCTGGATGAGCGCTTCTCCTTTTAAAGGGCATACAGACAGCTTGGGAGATGATCACTTCAGAGGAGAGTAACTCAATGACTAAAGCTTTGGGAAAATGGGACCTAAAAAAGTGTAAGCATGACAGATTCTGAAGGAGAGAAAAGTTGGAGAGGCTTAATAATCATCTTCAAGTTCATGAAGAACTATTATAAGGAAAACAGTAAGAAGTTGTTCCACATCTAAAATAAGGAAGGAACAAGAAGGAACCAGCTAAAATTATAGCAGGGGAAATTTGGCTTTGATACAAGAGAAAGTAGCTAGACAAGAAGGAGTGATCGACTTGGGAACAGGTTGCCAAGGAGAGCTATATATTCCTTTCTTGGAGACCCTTCCCCAAGGACAAGATAAGCAAATGATTTTCCTCCATGGTGTAGACCTGTTTGCTGGTAGGTAGAAGGTGCAGTAGATAGAGCACTGGGGTTGGAATCAGAAAGACTCATCTTCCTGAACTCAAATCTGGCCTGAGACACTTACTAGCTATATGACTCTGGACAAGTCACTTAACCCTGTTTGCCTCAGTTTCCTTATCTGTAAAATGAGCTGAAGAAGGAAATGGCAAACCACTCCAGTATCTTTGCCAAGAAAACCCCAAATGGGAGCCACAAAACATCAGACACTATAACTGAAACAAACGAAAAACAGTTGGATAGAATAACAGTTGGATAGAATCTGTGACATCTTTGGGGAGCCTGAAGGAGCATCACATACTAAAACACATACTCTATCTGCCTTCCAGCAAGGATTCATGCTGGCATAACTCTTGAGGCAAAGAGATGGCATAGCAGATAGAATACTGAATTTAGGGTTGGGAAGTCCTGATTTCCAATTCTGCCTTAGATGCATACTAGCTATGTGACCCTGGAAAAGTCATTTAGCCTTTCTCTGACTCAGTTTCCTCATCTATAAAATGGGCACAATAACAGTACCTATTATTAGGATTGTCATGAAGATCAAATAACATATTTGTAAAGTGCTTTGCAAACCCTAACGTACTATATAAATGCTAGTTTCAGTTATCACATAGACAATGCCACCTTTCCTAAAGTATTCTGGATTACCAACCTGGGGGCAAAAAAACAGAAATTAAGTGTTGCACACAAATTTGTTCTCTGTGAATCACTTATATCTCTGGATCCTGCCATTTCAGTCAGTCAGTGACTATACATTCTTTAAGCTCCTACTATGTGTCAAATACAGATTAAAAACAAAGACCATCTTTGCCTTCCACAAAAGAATTATAACAGGGGTGGCTAGGTGATGCAGTGAATAGAGCACTGGCCCTGGAGTCAGGAGGACCTGAGTTCCAATTTGGCCTCAGACACTTGCCACTTACTAGCTGTGTGACCTTAGGCAAGTCATTTAACTCCAATTTCCCTGAATTCCCCCCTCCAAAAAAAGCAAGAAAAAAAAAGAATTATAATAGCTAGCATGTGCTGGGCATTGTTCTTAGTTCTTTACAAATACTGTCATTTAATTCTCACTATAACCCTAAAAAGTGGATGACACTATTATCCCCATTATTCCCACTGAGGGAAATGGAGGTTAAGTGACTTGCTCCTCCTTACACACCTCATTAAGTGTCTGGGGTTGGATCTGAACTCATGTTTCCCTGATTCCAGGGCCACCTACTTGCCATTTCTAGGTCATTTATTCTTTGTAAAATACAGCACATCGGCCAGGGAGCGGGTATGAAATAAATTATTTTCTTTGTGAAAATAACTTGGTGCAGATGAAGTTCTACATGTTAAGAGCTATTCATTCAGTTGAGGCTGTCAGAGGGTCCTCACTGTCTCTCAGATCTGCGGGAGAAAACAAAAGTCCCAATGCCTGATTTAAAAATTAAATAAGAGGAAATGATCTTACATCTCTAGAAACAAAACTGCTCACATTCAATGACATTAGAAAATCATCCGGAAAGAACAAATCCTAACGACCCCACACTCCTGTGCCTTCCCCTTGATCTTTACTGGTTTTGCCCTCCCTTCTTTTCTAACCTTTTCCCAAACACAGTCATTTTTCAGCTCTTTGTAGCCCCTGGCTGAGTACTATTCTCATTTTACTTGGCAAACAATGGCAGAAATGAGGAGTGGTTAAGATTTAGTCACAAATTTCATCAAGTCAAAATTTATCTCTCCAAGTAAAAAAAAAAAAGCTGCCATTTACAGCTGTCAATCACTGAGTTAAGATACTTTTAAAAAACCATTTGGTACAACTGAATTGGAATGTGTGGGTCATGGGTGGTGTAGGTTGCCTCATTTCCATAGGTATCTGGATTAGCTTTTGGATGCACCAAGGGCTGGTGGCAGGGGTGTATTAGAGGTAGAAACAGGAGCAGATGTCCATATGGGTCCTGTAGCAAACCTTAAAAAGTATTTCAATTGTTTTTTCAGAAGTAAATAATGTTTGGCTGAATGTCTTGTTTTCTGCAATAGTTCTAAAAATAGTACCATTCAGAAGCAGCTCCATCAGGGCTAGAGCTCCAATGAAGCACTAAGAACATCAGTTGGCTAACTGCAGAGAGGTATGGTACAATGGCCGCTTTCCTCTCTAAATCAGCAATCACTTCCCATGTTCATTTCCCAAAGCCACAGAGAATGAGTGCATTGTGATCTAGGGGATAAGACACAAAGACAGACAACCATAACTGACACTCCTCCATATGCTCAAGAAATCAAAGAGGTCAGAGGAGGAGGACTTTTCCTGCTGTAGGTAATCAGGAAGACTTCAAGGAAGAGGTGGCACTTGAGTTGTTTTCTAAATAATGGGTAGCAATTAAACAGGCAAAGAGTAGGAAGTAAGAACATGCTAAGTAAGTAAAAAAGTACAGGGAACAACAGGAACAAAGAGAGAGGTGACAAAGTCTGGTGCCTATTCAGGACACCTAAGTAAAGTTCAATCTGACTGGCTGGGTGAATAGACATAAAAGATAAAACTGGAAAGGTAGATGACTGCTAATTGTAGAGGGTCTTGGAACACCAGCAAAGAGATTATGGACTCTCTTGATGGGGCAATATACAACTAGAGTGTATTTGTGAGCAGAGGAATAACATGAACAGATCTATTGGTAAGTAAGATTAGTCTAGCAGGATATGAAAGACTAAAGTAGGAAAGAGAATGGAAGCAAGCATATCAATTAGGAGGCTACTGAAATAATCCAACTGAATAGTACCAAGGGTATATCTTACAAAAGTGGGTATGGAAATAGAGAGGAGGTAACTAGAGATTCTACAAATGTAAAATTTATAGGTCTTGGCAACTAAATGCATATGTGAGATGAGGAAGAAGGAAAAATTTAAGAGAGTAGGGTTTTGAGAAATGAAAACAATGAGAAAAGGCATTTGACCAGTGGAAGTCAAGAGGAGTATAGCTAGGGGGGAAATGAGTTCTGTTTTGGACATATGGAGTCTGAGGTGCTATTGAAGCATCCAGGTGAGGAGTTCTTAAAGGCAGTTGGAGATGTGGGTCTAGAGGTCAGAGGAGAGAACGGAGCCAGAGATACAAGAGTTGAAGTTGTGGTAGCTGAGATTGCCAAGGAAAGAGGATAAAGAGAGATGAAGATCAAGGAAGGAATCCTGAAGGAATACCCAGATAAAGGGACAGGGAAGAGATGAGGAGGCTGAGAAAGGAAGAGTTGGGTAGGAAGAGTAGTCAAGTAGGAAGAACAGAGAGGTAGGAGGAAAACCAAGAGACTGTAAAGTCTCTAAAGTGATGGAAATAGAAAATATTCAGTAGAAGAGGATGGTCAACAGTCTCAAAAGATATAGAAAGGTTAAGGAGAATAAAAATTGACAGAAGCCATTAGATTTGTTTTCACTGGTGACCTTAGAACTGTTTCTTTAAGTAATAGGAATGAAAGCCTGATTGCAAAGAGATAGAGTATGAGTTGTGAAAAAATGGAGGCAATGGATAGACACAGTTCTTTCAAGGCTGGCAATGAAAGGGAGGAGAGAAATGGGATGGAAGCTAAAATGGGATGAGGGATCAAGGTTTTTTTTTTCTTTTTAAAGAATTGTGGAGATCTAAGTATGTCTGTAAACAGATGTGAAGGAACAAGTGGAGAGAGGGAAATTAAAGATGCATGGGCGTAGGAGGATGACTGCTAGAATGAGGACCTGGAGGAGGCAGGAGGGAATGGAATCAAGGGTACAGTAAATGGAGCAGGGGTATTGAGCCCTTCTCTTCTGTGACAAGGAGGAGAGAATGGGTGATAATGCTTAGAGGTCTGGAGAAATAGAAGAGGTGGCTTGGGAAGCTCTCATTAGTTGGACTCAATCTTTTCAGCAAAGTAGGAGATTAAATAATCCAGTAAGCATGGAATATTAGGGAATTACAGGTTTAGAACAGAAAGGGGCCTTTTGGCTGTCCAGTCCAACATTTTTATATAGAGGAAGAAATTTCCCAGTTCCTTTTATGTCTAGTGCCTTTCCCCTGAGATTCCCTCCAATTTATTCTGTATATATTTCATTTGCACATAATAATAGCAGTAATGAGAACAATAATAATTTTTAAAAATTGAGGCGACTAGGTAGTACAGTGAGTAGAGCACCAGCTCTGGAGTCGGGAGAACCTGAGTTCAAATTCGGCCTCATACACTTTAACACTTACTAGCTGTGTGGCCTTGGGCAAATCACTTAACCCCAATTGCCTTGCCTTTCCCCTTCCAAAAAAAAATATTACTTCATTTAATCTTCACAATAACCCAAGGAAATACATGACATTATTATACCCATTTTATAGATGAAAGAGCTAAAGCAGGCATAAATGTAATGTCTTGCAGAGTCACATAGCTTACTCACTGTCTTAAGGCCAGATCTGAACCCAGATTTTCCTGACTCAAGGTCTGGCACTGTCTCCATAGTGCCATCCAGCCTCCACTGTTGGGTGGATGTTATCTCTCCCATCAGACTGTGGGCTATTTGAGGGAAGAGACTGTTTTTGCCTGTTGGTTTTTTTTTTTTTCCACATCCCCAATGCTCATCACAGTTCCTGCCTGCCATATAGCAAGTACTTAATAAATGATTGCTGATTTGACTTGACTCAAGAGGCCCCTTCCAGCTTTAAATCCCAGGAATGAAGCTTTTTTAATGAGTCAATTCTTTCTTTTAAAGGGGTTATAATTAAAAATTTTTTTCACCTCTTCACTCCTTTATACTCATTTGAGATAAGGAAGACATTGCAGAACTCTGATCGTTCTATTTGTTCTGCTCTGAAAACGCTTTCTTTCCATAACTTTTGCCAAAAAGCATGCCATCTAATTAGGTTTCTTATGGTGTTCCATAGAATCATAAAATTATAAAGCTGGATGAGACCTTAAAAGTCTGCTAATTTCTGGTAAATTTTTACCATTTTGTGAAACTTTTGCTGCCAAAGGTACTTCTTGAGACTTATCAAAGATGTGTGAAAGGGAATGGGGCCTTCCTGAATTCCTATGATCAGAGTTACTGTTTGGGGGGATCCCCAAAGTCTTGGAGAAGGTTTTAGTTACTGAAGCTTAAAGAACTATTATTACACCTAGGATACACTTGAATCCTGTACATGGAATTCTGTTATTTTTCCTTTACTTAACCACCCCTAGGCCCCAGGATTCTACCACACAATTTCCTTGATGTTAAGACTTTACCTCTAATTGAGTGACCATAATACAGCAAGCCTAGGTCACAGAGTCACACAGGATCAGAGAATGAAGGAAGGAAGGAGCTATAGAAGGAATCTATTTTGAATTGAATTCTTCATTTTGCAGATGAAAAAACTGAAGCTTTAAGAAACGAAATGCTTTATCAAGATCATTTAGGTAATAGGTAGCAAAACTGAAATTCAAAATCAGGAATTCTGACTCCAAATCCAGCATTCTTTCCAATGAAATCTGCAACCTCCCTTAATTAGGTGTGGAAAACACAGAATAAGAGGAAACATGATATAATGGATAGAGCTCTTCTCTCTGTGTCAGAAATTCCTGCCTCTGAAACACATTGACTTTATGACCTTGGACAAGTAACTTAGCCTGTTAGGGCTCCCAGGTAACTCTAAGATTCTAAGCTGCAGAACAAATATAGCCGCCTGTATTGGCAGAGGAAGTTTCCTCATAGTAAAGTCCTGTGATGAAGTCACAGGCCTAGAAAAACAAATTACTAGCATTTACATAGTGTTCTAAGGTTTGCAAAGCATTTTTTTGGTCTTCATAACAACTGTGTGAGACAAGTACTCTTATAAAAATTCTCCCACTTAATCCTTACAACAACCCTGGGAGGTGAATGACATGATGATTCCCATTTTACAGAGGAAAGAATCGAGGTAGGCTGAGGCAAAATGAATTACAGAGTAATATAATTAGTAAGTGTGTTATAAATTATTCCCATTTTGCAGATGAGGAAACTGAGGCAGAGACCAGTTAAATATTGGAGGCAGGATTCCAAGTTCTGTGCTCTATCAGCTGTGCCAAAACATCATGTACACACACACACAACACACATACACACACACACACACACATCCTCAAGTGCTATGGAGATGACCCTGGGCTTCGGAAGGCAATGTCAGTGGAATACAAGCTCTGGCAGGTTCTTCCAATCAATCAATAAGTACCTATTGAAGCACTTACCATGTAAAGGACAAATGAAAAGAGTCCATGACTTCAGGTGGCTTACATTTTAATGAGGAGACTCCATGCGCATTAGTAAAATGAGATATTTATAAGGCACTTTGCAAACTTTTAAGTGCTATGCAAGTGCTAGCTACTATGCTTATTAACAGATATGTAAAAGATATACGAAGAGAAAATACTTGATGGGTCCCCACAGAGGGGAAGATCATAGCTGCTGGGAGAGGGAAGGGACTGGGAAGGGTCTCCAAGCAGTACTTGAGTCAACTTCTGATTGAAGGAAGCCAGGGATCCTAAGAGAGGGACTTTTATTACAATCCTGGTAAAACATCCTCTCTGCTCTTTGAGTACTTAGCTGAAGCACCACGAGGCTCATGCCCTCCTCAAGAGAGAACATTTTCCTCCTTAAACTACCTTCTGTTCTACTGCTCATCCTTTCTTCTCAAAGAGGACCAATGACATGAGGAGGATGATGTTTTGACTTGTGTGTGAACTGGATTTAAGTGAGGCAGGGCTGAGCAAAGTCCTCAGCCTCACTCTCTCCTCCAGAATCATCAAAGTCCAGGAGCAAGAAAAAAGCCTGGCCATTGCCAGTTGTCTTGAAACTACCTTGCATTTACAGAGCTAGGAACATACTATATCCCCCCAGGAAAGCATAGCCTTCTGAAAGGTAAGAGCAGTTTTACTGTCTTTGTGCTAAAGGATGCTGAAAAGGTACTAAAGAAGTGTTTGTTGAACGGTTAATATTTTGAAGGAGCAAAATAGTTCTTTTAAAGCAGATATTGTCTTAGTGTGCACAAACATGGTGGATGTAGTAGGGCCATAATAAAAATGAACTAGGACATTTGTCTCACATTTTCACTGGCAAGTTGCAAGTGGTAGGAGACATTCTTGATTAATTGAAACCTGCCTAACAAAATTCATGTGGAAAATAGGCAGACTTTTAGTAGACTTTTAAAGAAACCAAATAGAGAGACAGGGGAGCATTTCAACTCATAGAAACATATAGTGTTACAATGAGAAGGGACCTCAGAGATGGTCTTGTTCAATACCTGTATTGAATGAAGTCTAGAGGGACCTTGGTCTCCTGTCTTCCAGCCCACTGTTCTTTACAACATTTTCTCAAACTCATTCCTGGAATTAGTCAAAATAGGGGCCTGAATTTGTTTTAGCCTCCTTAAACCTACTAGAAAAATATTTGAAGATGTAGTTCAAAAGGAAGTTGAAATGGGACCTAAGTGCATTTATAGAATTCCTTTGTTTATATCATTTGCAGAGCTAATAAAAATTACAGATACTTCAAATAACTCTATCCGATATGACATCTGTGTTTTGTAGGGCTCGTGATTTTAAAGTCTAACAGGACTCTGGCTGGAAGGAGACACCATAGCTGACTTGAAACATAGTTGAAATCAGATGATATTTTATTTAGAGTTGGCCTTCATCCATAAACCAAGATGATTCATTGCTCACAATTGACAAGGCATATTATGCCTGGCAAAGTAATTCACAAAATTTCTTTTAGTAGATAGCTTCTTTTTTTGTGAATAAGAATTCTCATATTCCTACTTTTTCCTCTCTAGTTCAATGCTGTACCAAGAGAAGCCTGCCTGGGTGTGGCTGATATTTAGCAAGGCCGACATCCTATTTTTCACTTTGCGGTTCACTCTCCCACTCTTCACTGTTTCAGACTTTCTTGTCCCTGCCCAACTTTCCTACATTATCCCTCCTCCCCCCGGCCCAGCTGAGAACTCTGCTCATACTTCACTCGCCTCCCATCTTCTCTTGTCCTCATCTCACACGATTCAAACATCCTCTCTGTCTCCTTCACTCTAGCATCACATGAAGAGGTAGCCCTTGATAAGGCCAATTCTTCCACACGCACCTATCCCATTCATTCTATCTTCTCCCGCACATTGCCCCCTTTATCCGTCTTGCTGTCTTATCTTTAGTCTCTCCCTGTCTACCAGGGTGCCTACACACAGATTTGTGACTTTCTCATCCTTAAAAAAAATCCTCAGTTGATCTGACCATTCCTGCTACCTATCACTTTATATCTCTCATCTCTTTTAGCACTAAACTCTTTGAGAAAGCTGTCTATACTTGATGCCTTCATTTCCTTTTCTGTTCACTCTCTTCTAAATTGTCTGCAATTTGGTTTCCAACCTCAACATTCAACTGCAATTGACCCTCATGTCGTGACACTGCTTTGCATCACCTTAACATTCTCATTTGTCTTCCTGGCCATGTTTCTTTTTGTCAATGACCAGAACTGCGTGCAATATTCCAAAGGTTTTTCCTTTCACTAGGGAAGAGCGCAGTGGGTCTGGTCTATTAAAGTAGTCCTGCATTATCTTAATTGATTGCATCACACTGCTGACATGTGTTGAGCCTGCAATTAACTAAAAGGCCTATTTTTCTTTCTTTCTTTTTAATATTTTTGTTTAAGCAACTTTCTACCCAGGACTCCCTTATTCTGTATTTTTGTAATTAAGGTGCCTGTAAGTACAAGACTCTGCATTTCTTCATATTAAAGTCAGCTCATCAATCCTGTCTGTCAAAACCTTTCTAAATTCAGATTCTATCATTCACTGTATTAACTATCACTCTCGGCTTTGTGTCATCTGTAAGACAGTGAAGCAGAGATCATTACTCCTAATGACATACATTGGTTGACTTGTACTAGCTGCGATGCTATTTATGAAAAACAGAAAGACTGATTGTTAAGTTTTCAATTGTTGGCTTTCTGTTTTAATAACAAATCTGGATGATAGGTCCATGAGTACAGGTTTGTGCTTCTTGAGGGCATATTTAGATTTATTACCATAGTAACAAAAGAATCTTCATAAGCAGCTTCCTTTGCAAGTATAGCCCTTTCAGAAGTCTCATTTATTACAAATACACTTACAGGGTATTAAAATTACACATACATGTAGAGCTGGGAGAGATCTTAGAGGCCATCTAACTCAATACTCTTATTTTACAGATAAGGAAATCACTTAACTGGTGATTAGTCCAAAATCACCAAGGGAGGATTTGAACTCAGGTCTGTTGGCTTTAAGGATAATGCTTTTCCCACTGTACCATAATGCCTCTAATTTATTCCCAGTTTCTTCTCTTTTGCATATTTCTCCCGAACACATGGAAATAAAATGGATCTCAATGCAACACTTAACTATTCCCCTTCTCCCCCATACTCTACAATCCAGTCAAATTTAAATAGTCACCGATTCCCCCAAAATGCTCCCTGCTCTCCCTACCACTATCCTTCTGCCAACATGCACCTCATAACCAGAGTATCCTCCTTTTCTTCTAACCCTGGCTTTGCCTGTTGGGACAAGAACACAGCTAGTGTACCTGTTCTATTGATGGCAACACCACCCAGACAGAACAGTGGAGTTGTCTTTAACTCTTTCTTTCCCTTTGGCTCCCATAACTTTATCACTTGTCAAATTCTCTCTATAACATCTCTCTTTCTGAAATGCAGTTAAATATTTTATTTCTTCTTCTGTTAATCTAGGCAATTTATACTTTTGTAAATATTCATTGATTTCACTTACATCATCAGATTTATTGGCATACAGTTGGGCAAAATTGCTCCTAGAGTTTTAATTTCTTCTTCATTGGTGGCAAATTTACCCCTTTTATTTTTTACACTGGTAATGTGGTTTTCTTCTTTCTTTTTTAAATCAATTAACCAAGTCTTTTTTTTTTCTATTTTATTTCTATTTTTTTTTTCATAAAACCAGCTCTTAGTTTGATTTATTATTTCAATAGTTTTCTTAATCTCTCCTTCGGTTTTTCAGAATGTCTAATTTGGTATTTAATTGGGGATTTTTAATTTGTTATTTTTCTTGTTGTTTTTTAGTTTCATGTGCAATTCATTGATCTCCTCTTCCTCGATTTTATTACCACAATATCTCTCAAATATACCCCTTACTCTCTACTCAAAGAACAAGTACTCTACTCTCTACCTCTCCATATGTTTAACAAGAATGAATAATTTTCTCTTTGTTCAAAAGAACAATTAAGTACCTCTCACCTGGATGACTATAATGGCCTCCTAATGGTTCTCCCTGAATGTAGGTTCTCCTCTCTCTAATCTCTCCTATCAAAATAACCTTCCTAATTCACATATCTGACCATGTCTGATGAGCTATTCTGCTCAAAAAATCTTTAGGATAAGATATAAACTTTGTAGTCTGGCATTTAGGCTTCTTGATGATCTGACCTCAACTTACATTTTCAGCTTAACTGGAGTATTGGCTATTCCCTCCTATCAGCCTGGCATTTCCTACCTCTGTGCATTTGTACAGGACATTCCCCACACCTGTATACCCTCTCACCTCATTTCCACTTGCTGAGATCCTTTTTCTCATTTAAAGTAGGTTAGCTGCTGTTTTGTATATGAAATTGCCTCTACTATACCCAGCTGAAAATGTTCCATCCTTCAGTTTTATCCCGATCATCACACTTCCCTCTGCACAACATTAATTTGAGTAATCTTGTATTCTACCTGCCTCACAAGATTACCCACTTCTTGAAGACAGATACTGTGAAAGACATTTCATCTCTGTATTCTCAGCACCTTGAATGCAACAAGCACTTAATAAATGTTTTCTGGATTTAAATATACCCCCACAGAGCAGATAATTCTCTGGGGGCCATGGAATAAATTACCACTCCCATTTCTACTTACTGAAGCCCTTCTCCTTAAAGACCCCAATCAAATGCCATTTCTTCTGTGAAGATTCCTCTGTAAGAAATCTCTACTTTATCTAACAGTACATCACTTTGTATTCTTTAATTACTTAACAGAATACAAATTAAGAATTAAGATAACATCTATTAGAATTTAAGCCACTTGAGGACAAAGATGTCTTCTCCCAGTATGTCCCTCAGTACTTTGGCCCAATTTCTTGCCCAGTCTCAGTACTTACCAGATGTTTTACTGAATGTTGGATAGGGGCCATCCTTGCTACAGGACCACATTAAAGTTAAACAATGTTACAGTGAGATTCCTTTGGACTTACTTGTATACTTCTGGACTATCATTAAAAAAGACAAAAAAAACAACCTTTGGATATAGTCCAAAAAGGGCTTGGTTTGTAGACTGAATCTGACGTGGGGAATTCATGTTATGGTAGAGTTTTTATAAGAATGAAGAAAAGTAATGGTAAGATTTTTTTCCCCCACAAAGAACATTTGAAAAAGTCGGAATAAAAGAGGCCTTAATAAACCCTAGTTAGATCCTGCCTGGCTATTCTTATCAAGAATAATCCCAGTTTACTATCCTCAACAACGCACAGCTAAAGACAACTCTACAAGCCTCAAGAAGGAAGGAGATACCTAAACTCAGAGAAAGATATAGAAAGACTATAGTTTAAATGGAGACTGAAGCAAAACTCATTATCATTCTCTTTCATG
>JAQQSV010002786.1:11076-21853 GCA_028646515.1 Pseudochirops corinnae | reverse complement strand
TTTAAGTTGTCTCTCTTGCATCTGTTTTCCAGGTCAGTGGTTTTTTCAAGGAGATATTTCACATTGCCCTCTATTTTTTTCATTTTCACATTCCCTCCCTATTTTTTCATTTGTTTGGATCTGTTTGATAGTATCTTGATTTCTCATGAAGTCATTTGCTTCCATTTGCTCCACTCTAACTTTGATAGAATTATTCTCTTCAGAGTGCTTTTGAGATTCTTTCTCCATCTGGCAAATGCGACTTTTTAAGGCATTCTTCTCCTCATTGGTTCTTTGGGCCTCTTTTGTCATTTGAATTAGTTTATTTTTTAGGGTGTTGATTTCTTCAGTCATACTACTGACCCTCTTTTCATGACTTTTCTGCAACATTCTTATTTCTCTTCCCAATATTTCTTCTACTTCCCTTATTTGGTTTTGAAAATCCTTCTTCAGCTCATCTCTAGCTTTAAGGCTTTCTTCATGTTTATTGGAGGCCTCTGGTGGGGGCGCTCTGGCTGCGCTCTCCTCCTCCCTCTCTCTCCCATGATCTTTCTTTTCCCCAAAAAAGGAATCTAGGGTTTGGGAGCTGTTCTTACTTTGCTTCTTATGGTTATTCTTACTCATGGTTGTTCAGACCATGAATTTTTTTTTTAAATTCTCTGTGGGGCTCTGCTTCCAGAAGGGAAAGCTCTGTCCCAAATCGCTGGGATCCTCCCGGCTGCCGTAGACTTCCGGCTAACTGGATAATGAAGACTCCAAGACCGAGGTCCAAGACGATGATCCAGATCCAGTGCGCTCAATGCAAGAGCACTGGCCTGAAAACAATCGCTGAGTCCTCCTGCTGTCTTCAGGCCATGGGAGGGAAGCTACAAAGCGGAGGCGGGTGCAAAACCCCTGCCTTTCGCTTTTCCGCTCTGGAGACATTTTGGCCGGACTTCTTATCTCCCCCTTTCACAATCCCCACTCGCAGCTGGTGCTAATCTCCACTCACCTGAGAAGCTTCTCCCTCCCAGCCACCCCTGGGGCACAGCCGCTGCTTCAGGCCAGGGTGGTTTGGGTTCGCAGTGCTGATATGGTTCCTCATAGCCAAGCTGACTTTAGTGGGAAGTATCCTTGTGTGTGTTTTGGGGTTCTAGGAGTGGTTTAGAGTCGTATTTTATGGGTATTTGGGGGTGGCTATGTGAGAGCTGCGATATGTTGCTGCTGCTATGCCGCCATCTTAGCTCCGCCCCCCATTTGCAAACTCTTTTGCATTATTGCCCATTATGATTTACTGGCCAAACATTTGTGGCTGGCTGAAGCTCCTCTTAATTATTTGTACTCAGAAGATCAGAAAGTGACAGCAACAGTCTAAGCCTTTGGTTCCCTGAATTAACCAAGTCTTGCGGATCATCTCAGTACCTTTTAAGAGAAAAAAAAATTATTAACTAGACTGGGGGGAAGGGTTAAATTAATATTTCTGCCTCAAAGAGATTTAGATTAGAAAATCTCTAAATTCCCTTTCGACATGGATAGCTAATTTCTTCATGCTCTGATAATATATGTATATTTTTTCTCATACCAGAGTCAAACTCCACTAATTCCTCACAAGTATGTAAAAGACCACAGAAATTGTATTTTGCATTTCTAAAATCATGTCTAAGTTGATAGTGACAAGGCTGGGTTGTTCTTTTTAATTGTTGTATGAGGAATTAATCTTTTCAGTGATCTTCAGGAAATGACTCACTCAAGCAACAAGTCTTTGTCACTGATCTCAGGTCATGATCCTTTGTGCTCTTCATTGGATGAGACACTGTATGAACACGGCAGGAAATGTGTTTCAACCGTGAATATGCCACAATAAATTTCTGCAATCACTACTGGCAGAGGTAGCTGATCTTTGGCACTATCAACTCATTTCAGATTTTGAATCTACTGATTTGACATTCGACATCTGTCCACTGGGGTACAAGGTCAAAGAACAAAATTGCAGAATATTTGCCAACCATCTCAGTTTTATTTATTTCACATATAACTTTAAGCTAGCCTATAAACGTTGGTACTCACCTTCTGGGAATTTTTTTCCTTTCCTTTCTATTTTATTTTCTCTTCATTTCTGTCTTCCTTATCTTTTCTGCTCTCCTCTTTTGTTCCAACTCATAACACTCTCTTTAGTTATAAATATTTCTTGCTTGAGATCAAGGGTTCATGTTTGACTTCATAATATGTCATGATTCATCCTGTATATAATTAGGATGATATCAGAGTTTCTAACAATCATAGGGCTGAGTGCTCAAAAAGCAATATGTTTATCAAGTAGCATAGTAAATGATAACATTATTTGTCCTTGAATCTCAAAATAGAAATAGAAATTGACCAGATTTTTTTTGGTCAGTGCATACATCCTCTCCATTAAGATATCCAGGAATCAAAAATACTTTGCCTTTTGTCTTTCAACTGATGGCTGCTACTTCAAATTGCTATAATTTGTAACATTGATTAAAAGAATATTCCTTTTGGAAATCTTGTGACTTGCAAAATTTCAACATTTCATACAGAGTGTCTGTAAATAGAATTCAATGTGACTTTTTTAGTCACTCTGCTCTGAAAATCGAATATGCTTTTGCAGAATGAACAAGGAGAAGAAATTGCAGCAATAGCAACAGCTTATGGAATTCACAACAGGCAGTAATACTGGGTTTTTGGAGCTTTGTCTGTTGCTAGGTAATCCTTGGAAATACCCTTGAATTTTTGATGAGAAAAGATATCATTCATATGTGTGTGTATTTATATATAATGTAATTCCAGGTCATTCTTCTCCCCCCTTTCTCATATTTATGGTTTAATTACAGAAAATAACTAAAAGCTAATCAACTACAAAAATTGCCTAACTATATCATTTAAGTAACAATTAGTTTTAGGACTAAATGGGAAAGGATGGTTTGTATCTAAAATCATTAATTCAAACAACAACAATGGAATGTTTGTTAGTATATTAGATCACACCTAAAACAGCCGAATTGGATTAACTAAGTCCCTAAGTGTGTATATAGTTTTAAAAATGGTAGTAGTCAAAGTGTTAATCCAGTAGCAGTACACATTAATACTGTTAGAGGAGTAAAAAAAAATATATTCCTGTACTTCAATTTCAGCCTAGTCATCACAATGGAGCTAGCCCTATTTTCTTCAGCCTTGCAAGACATACAGGTAGTCTCCACAATATTACAGTGATTGCTTCCATTTTTTGGGTCCAAATTACACTTCAAGTAAATTGACAACACATTGCAATATAGGGCAAAATTTTAAAAAGAGGGAAAAATGAAAATCTTGAAATGCATTAGCATTTTGATCAGAGACGTCAAACATACTATTTAAAAGTAGGAAAAAATTTCTAAAATATAGATATTCGGTTTCCTCAAAAAGTTTTTTAAAAAACATATTCGAGTAATAACAGGGAAAATAGTACAAATAAAGAAGCAGATTAGTCCTTTTTCCTTTTTTTTACTACATTAATACGGCTAATACTATAACACATTCAGAATAGTTTTAGAAATGGAGAAGATATCGAAGATTTTCATATGTAGAAAACCCAAATCATTTACAATTGTGAATAATCCTTCATCAACAATGTCCTATTTTTATACTTTATCATAGTATTGAGGGAAAAATAAAACAGACATGATTTTCCAAGGTCAGGGTAGAAAAGCAAATATTCTTGTCATTACTGCCAAGACAGACAAGATTCACCTTTGAACTGGGTGATAGAATGTATGTTTATCTTACAAGGATCAGCCTAGAAAGTAACCAACAGAAGCTTACCAGGGAATAATTTAATTCATTTCAAGGATAGCATCTTGAGGGGGTGGGACACTCAGATCAACTGAAAAAGATAATGTACTAAGATTTGAGTCAATGAAATCGTGGATCTTTCTACAACATTCAAATGACATTCACATTGTGTTCAACACTGGGAATACAAAGTCAAAAAGGATAATATAATAGGTGGTTAATTATTCTTTCATATTAAAATAAATAATAGACCTGATCCTGACATGTTGTATAGATATTTCTCTTAAATCTCTTGGACAATTTATTTTCACTTGTGGATGGGAGGGAAAAGGTAAGCAAGAAGAGTCAGAGTATACCATGTGACTTTTTAGAAAGGATTTAAGCCACCTGAAAAAAAAATCACAAATTTCTAAGACAAGTATGTTTTGCAATTTTATGTTATGTCAAAAATGCTTTCTTTTGGACAAAATTTTTTTATTAAATCAAATCGATTAGACAATGAATGCTACAAATTCTGGGTATTGTTAGCAAGAGAATAATTTCTAAGAATCATAAGATTTTAGAGCTGAAAGTGACCTGAGATATAATTCATTTCACTCCTCACCTCCAATTCATTTTTAAGATGAACTGAAGCCAAAATAATCATGTGATTCATCGAAGACATAGAGCTAATTAGGGGCAGAACTAGAACTTGTATGTAACAAGTTCAGAGAACCACATACAGCATCAAAGACTAAAATCCCAGGCTCATAGATTTAGAGTTGAAATGGATCTTAAAGAATTCTAATCTAAGTACCTCATTATACAGAAGAGGAAATTGAAGACTAGGGAGGATAACTAATTTGTATTAGATCGTACTGTTAATAAATGGTAGAAAAATTATTTAAACTTATATCTTCTGACTACAAATTCAACATGTACTTATTCCAAACATCTTGGTTCTTTTATCATATCGTGATGATACGATCGGAGTAAACAGAAACATCTGGAGATCATTCTTATGTATAAAAAACCTCTATTTGACTTGGAGACTCCTTCATGTCAGTGTTGAACATATGATTCTCTGAATAATTTTAATCAGGGGCCTAACAAAAAGGGACTTATCATCATGGTTGTAGCATTCAAAAAAATGATATACAACTATAACATATGTACACACACACCCACACACAGAGCTAAGAACAAGCATCTTTCCAGAGTACTGCTGCTGTCAACAGCTTTAAGGTTCTGATCACATAGTATAGTGAACAATCTATTAAATCAACAGCAAACTAAAGCAAAACACTCACAGAAACCAAAGTACAGTACAGCATTCGTGTTATAACATAACAAATTATCACTAAAGTGTCCACATAGTTTTCACCAAAGTGGCCACATAGTTTTATTTTTTTAAAGCTATCATTCTGTAAGTCCTCAACTCAATCATCCTTAAGGAGCAAGCCTCCTTAAGGGAGACAGAGTACAATCATTCAGTAAGGCCTTGACTCAATTATTCTTAATGAGCAAGCTCCTTAAGAGACACAAAGAACAAAGGTCAAAGTTCTCCATCCCTAGGTCACATTTTCTTAATCTCTCAGTGAAAATGTCTTCTTTCTTCTTGATTAGAGATTGGTTTCTAATCATCCTTAACTCAATCATCCTTAAGAGGAAAAAGGTACAGGGCACAAAGTTCTCCCACCCCTAGTCCACAATAAATCATGATCTTCTCATTCAGCACTAAGTACCCAAGGAGAGGTCTTTTCATCTTGACTCAGTGCTAGCTCCTAAATACCATGGTTCCTCTTCTATGGGTCAAGCTCCTGCTTGAATCTACCCAATCATCACCTAGATTTACAGGTATGCAGCTCTCAGCTCCTCCTCCAGCTCCTTGTCCACTTCTACATTGAAGCTCACAGTGTCCAGTCCACCTCTAGTCTTTTGCAGTTTCTGTTTCTGGGCAGACAAAGCTTAACAGAGCCAAAACAACATTTATACGCATTGCCAGCACCATCATCAATTCACTTTCTGCCTGTGAAATTGACACAGACCCACAAAGTCTGAGAACTCAACACAACTTGTCAGTGTGGTCTCAGACCTGCAAAACTCTTGTCTAGGACTTCTGTAAACAGACGACAAGAAAATCCTCTTTCAGGGCTTCCAGTAACATCCCAGGACTTCTGTACAAAGTATTACAAACACAAATCAACACAGACAGAACAAAAGAGTACCAAGGATACCACAAGTTTTCTCCTCAACTCTGCCACTATAAATGTTCCCTTCTCAATTTTTCTGTCTCCCAGTTTGCACTCAGCTTTTTCTCTGGTCATTAGCTCCTCCCCTGCTCCACTCACTTCTTACATACTTCCTGTTCTTGGTTTGGCAAGTCCCTCCCACAGTGGGATTCACAACTTCTGTTTCTTAACAAAGACTTGATATAATCAGGGGCAAGGCTCAGTTGAAATAAGGAGCTAAGTACTTGTTTACTTGCCATTACTATACACACACACACACACACACACACACAGAGAAGCCACTTTATTTGAAGAAATTCTTTAAAGGCATATTATGCTTTAATAAACAAATTCTAAATAATGTGTAACAGCATAGTGGAATATTATATAGTTCAGTTAATTGAGTAGTAGTAAAGATGAGGTCAGCTATGAAATATCACTTGCTAAACCTTTCCTGGGTGCTACTTATAGCCTCAGCATGACTTTCTTCAAAGACTGTGCAAATTATTGTGATAAAAACAGGAGATATTATAGATTTTCAGGTAGGTATATGGAGAAATATTTATTAATGCTCATTTAACAATGTTCATTTTTTGTGGTAATAATTAGGTCTTACATTTTTTCTCCTCACCTTTAGTATACTGACTTCCTTTAATACCTTCAAAATATATCCCTTACAGTGCCCTCAAAATGATATGGATTTGCTAGTCAAGGAGAATGAAGTCAACTGATATTTCTTAAATAATTACAATATACTAGGTACTATGCTAAGTGCTAGAGATATTTTTTTAAGGTAAAAAATAATTCTCTTCTCTTTTTTAAAGTTAATTTATTTATTTTTATTTTTCAAAATTTACTTTAATAATCTTTAAATAAATAATATAACAGTATTAACATGAGAAACAAAACAAAACAAAATAGTTTGCTTCACTCTTCATTTTCACTCCATACTTCTTTCTCTGGATGTGGATGGTATTTTCCATCATGACTCCTTTGAAACTGTTTTAGGACCTTGCATTTCTGAGAAGGGCTAAGTTTATCAAAGTCAGTCATAGCACACTATGGCTATTACTGTGTACAATATTCTCCTGTTTCTGCTCATGTCACTCAGCATTAGTTCATACAAATCTAGTCAGGTTTTTCTGATGTCCGTCTGTACATCATTTCTTACAGCACAATAGTATTCCATTATATTCATATACCACAACTGCTTCAACCTTTCCCAATTCATGGGCAACCCCTCAATTTCCAGTTCTTGACCACCACAAAAAGAGCTACTATTAATATTTTTTTAACATGTGGGTCGTTTTCTCATTTTTGTGATCTGTTTGGGATACAACCCTAGAAATGGTATTACTGTGTCTAAAAGTATGCACATTGTATATCCATTTAGGCAGAGTTCCAAATTGCTCTTCCAGAACTACTCCACCCACAATGAATTAGTGTTCCAACTTTCCCATATCTTCTCCAACATTTATCTTTCCTGTTTTGTCATGTTAGCCAATCTGATAGGTGTGATGTGGTATCTCAGTGTCGTTTTGATTTGCATCACTCTAATCAATAGTAATTTAAGGTATTTTTTCATATGACTATAGATGGCTTAATTTCTTCCGCTTAAAACTGAGCATTTTTCAATTAGAGCATGACTTGTATTCTTGTGAATTTGACTCAGTTCTCTATATATTTTAGAAATGAGGCCTTTATCAGAGACACTAGTTCCAAAAAAATCTTTCCCAGTTTTCTCCTTCCCTCCTAATCTGGGTTGCATGTGCTTTGTTTGTGCAAAAACTTTTCAATCTAGTATAGTAAAAATTATCCATTTGATATTTCATAATGTTCTCTATCTCTTGCTAGGTCCAAAGTCCCGACATTTTCCTCAAATCTGACAAATAAATTGTTTCTTGCTCCCCTAAATTACTATCAGTCTTTATATTAAATTGCAAACAAAGGTGTCTAAACAAGATTTATATAAGATATTGGACAAGGATGGGGGGGACGGTGTAATTTCTTTTTTCTTTTTTTTTTAATTTGATTTGTTTATTTACATTTAATTTACAAGATTCAATTCCATAATCTCTTAAGTTTAAAATTTTCTCCCCCCTCTCTCTCCTCCCCCATGGTGGCATGCAGTGAAGTACTGGATCTGCAAATATTTTCAAATTCAACATAATTCTGGTGGTATAGAAAGGTTGTAACCAATGGAATAAACAATGGGAAAAAAGAAAGAGAACCAAACATGAAAAAGAATGATATCATGTAGATTGTTTCAGTCTCCATTTAAATTCTGTTCTTTCTAGATCTTTCTCTGAATGTAGATATCTCCTGCCATCTTGAGACTTGTAGAGTCGTCTTATAACTATGCATTGCTGAGAAGGGTCCAGTTTACCAAAGTTGGTCATCATAAATACAATGTTTCTGTGATTGTGTACAAATTTATCCTGGTTCTGTTCTTCTCACTTAGCATCAGTTTGTATGAGGCTCTTAAAGTGAATGCGAAGACTGGCTCCTCACCATTTCCTATACCACAACAATTTTCCTTTACCGTCTATATACAACAACGTGTTTAGCCATTTCCCAATAGATGGGCATCCCTTTAATTTCCAGTTTTTTGTCACCACAAAGAGAGTTGCAATACTTTTGTGCATATGAGTCTTCCTTGCACTTCTATAGTCTCTTTTGGGTACAACCCCAGAAGTGATATTACTGGGTCAAAGGGTGTGCAATTATTTATAGCCCTTGGGGCATAGTTGCATATTGCTCTTCAAAATGGTTGTATCAGTTCATAGCTCCACCAACAATGCATTAGTATTCCAATTTTCCACATCCTCTGCAGCATTAATTTTCCTCTTTTGTCATCTTAGCCAATCTGACTGGTGAGATGTGATACCTTAAAGTTGTCTTGATTTGCATTTCTTGAATCAATAGTGATTTAGAGCATTATTTCATAGGCTTATAAATATCTTTAATATCTGCCTCTGAAAATTGCCTGTTTATATCCTTTGCCCAGTTATCAGTTGGAGAATGACTTGTATTCTTATAGACTTGACACAATTGTCTTTATATTTTAAAAATGAGGCTTTTCTCAGAGACAGTTTGTAAAAATTCTTCAACAATTTCCCACCTCCCTCTTAATCTTGGTTACATAGGCTTTGCTTGTACAGAAACTTTTCAATTTAATGTAATCAAGATTATCCATTTTGCATTTTATATTGGTCTCCAGCTATTCTTTGTTCATAAAGTGTTCCCTACCCCATAAATCTGAGAGGTAAACTATTCCTTGCTTCCCCAGATTACTTACAGTATTTGCCTTTATACCTAGATTGTGCACCCATTTAGAGTTGACTTTGGTGTACAGCATTAGATGATGGTCTATGCCCAATTTCTGCCATACTATATTCCAATATTCCCACCAGTTTTTGTCAAATAGTGAGTTCTTGTCCCAAAAACTGGGGTCTTTGGGCTTATCAAATGTTGCTGCCTACTTGCAGCCCACTGCCCATTTGCAGCACCCCAAGACTACTTGATTGCTACCACCCTGTAGCAACCCTTGTTGCCACATCCCTTGGAGAGCCAGCTGTCTCCCAGCAGCAACCGGACCACCTTGGTTACCTCACCAGGCTTCAGACGTCTCTGGGCTCAGTCACTGCCCGCAGTCACTGCGTCTTACCCTTGACAGAGCACCCACACAGACTCTGGATCACTTCACACAGCAAGTCTTTATTGTAGCAGATTACATCTTGTACTGTTCTATCTCTGGTCTTTCCACCTCGTCTCTCCTCCCTCATGTCCCCCCTGCCCCCGACCTTAGCCTTTTATAGGGTTAGTTATCACGTGCCCCAGCAGCAAGCCTTGTGCTATCAGAGAGGAGACACCTCCCTTTGGATGATGCATACTCAATACAAGCCGTCTTATCACAGAGAATGTTCTCTAACCAGATAGGAGACTTGCAGAATACACTCCTGGGCATCTCAGGGCTGGAGGCCTCAAGGCCAGAGGCCCATTTTACCCTCATGGGACTTAACAGCCACTGTAAGGCAGTAACAATCAAACACTGTATTACTATAATCTTTGACTACTGAGTCTTTTGTATCCAATGTATTCCCTTGATCCACTACTCTATTCATTAGCCAGTACCAAGCAGTTTTGATGACCTCGATTTATAATACAGATTAAAATCTGGTATGGCTAGGCCACCTTCCCTACCATTATTTTTCATTAATTGCCTTGATATTCTGGACCTTTTGTTCTTCCAAATGCTTTGTAGCAATTTTTTCTAGTTCTATAAAGTAATTTTTTTGGTAGATTGATTGGTATGGCACTAAATGTGTAATTCGATTTAGATAAAATTGTCATTTTTATTTTATTAGTTCAAGCCAGCCATGGACAATTGATGTTTTTCTAATTAGTTAGATCTGATTTTATTTGTGTGAAAAGTGTTTCATAGTTGTGTTCATAAAGGTACTGGGTTTGTTTTGGCAGGTAGATTCCCAAATATTGTATAATGTCTAAAGTAACTTTAAATGGGTTTTCTCTTTCTATCTCTTGCTGTTGGACTTCATTGGAAATATATAGGAATGCTGAGTATTTATGTGGGTTTATTTTATATCCTGCAACTTTGTGAAATTTATTTATTTTCTGAAGAAGTGTTTTATTTGATTCTCTAGGATTCTCCAGGTATATAATCATATCATCTGCAAAGAGTGACAGCTTAGTCTCTTCTTTGCCTATTTTGATTCCTTTGATTCCTTTTTCTTCTCTAATTGCTACTGATAACATTTCTTTTTTTATTATTTTTTAATTTTTAATTTTTTAATTTACTC
>JAQQSV010002786.1:0-10976 GCA_028646515.1 Pseudochirops corinnae | reverse complement strand
TGGTTTTGCTTTTTTTTTTTTCTTTTCCCAGTGATCACTCATTGGTTACAACCCTTCTATATGACTAAACTATTGTACAATGTGAAAGTATTTGCAGACCCTATACATGATTGCATGCTACCATGGGGGGGGGGGAAGAGGGGAGAAAATCTGAAACTCAAGTGATTGTGGAACTGAATCTTGTAAATTAAAAGTAAATGAGTAAATTAAAAAATTAAAAATTAAAAAATAATAAAAAAAGAAATGTTATCAGTAGCAATTAGAGAAGAAAAAGGAATCAAAGGAATCAAAATAGGCAAAGAAGAGACTAAGCTGTCACTCTTTGCAGATGATATGATTATATACCTGGAGAATCCTAGAGAATCAAATAAAACACTTCTTCAGAAAATAAATAAATTTCACAAAGTTGCAGGATATAAAATAAACCCACATAAATACTCAGCATTCCTATATATTTCCAATGAAGTCCAACAGCAAGAGATAGAAAGAGAAAACCCATTTAAAGTTACTTTAGACATTATACAATATTTGGGAATCTACCTGCCAAAACAAACCCAGTACCTTTATGAACACAACTATGAAACACTTTTCACACAAATAAAATCAGATCTAACTAATTAGAAAAACATCAATTGTCCATGGCTGGCTTGAACTAATAAAATAAAAATGACAATTTTATCTAAATCGAATTACACATTTAGTGCCATACCAATCAATCTACCAAAAAAATTACTTTATAGAACTAGAAAAAATTGCTACAAAGCATTTGGAAGAACAAAAGGTCCAGAATATCAAGGCAATTAATGAAAAATAATGGTAGGGAAGGTGGCCTAGCCATACCAGATTTTAATCTGTATTATAAATCGAGGTCATCAAAACTGCTTGGTACTGGCTAATGAATAGAGTAGTGGATCAAGGGAATACATTGGATACAAAAGACTCAGTAGTCAAAGATTATAGTAATACAGTGTTTGATTGTTACTGCCTTACAGTGGCTGTTAAGTCCCATGAGGGTAAAATGGGCCTCTGGCCTTGAGGCCTCCAGCCCTGAGATGCCCAGGAGTGTATTCTGCAAGTCTCCTATCTGGTTAGAGAACATTCTCTGTGATAAGACGGCTTGTATTGAGTATGCATCATCCAAAGGGAGGTGTCTCCTCTCTGATAGCACAAGGCTTGCTGCTGGGGCACGTGATAACTAACCCTATAAAAGGCTAAGGTCGGGGGCAGGGGGGACATGAGGGAGGAGAGACGAGGTGGAAAGACCAGAGATAGAACAGTACAAGATGTAATCTGCTACAATAAAGACTTGCTGTGTGAAGTGATCCAGAGTCTGTGTGGGTGCTCTGTCAAGGGTAAGACGCAGTGACTGCGGGCAGTGACTGAGCCCAGAGACGTCTGAAGCCTGGTGAGGTAACCAAGGTGGTCCGGTTGCTGCTGGGAGACAGCTGGCTCTCCAAGGGATGTGGCAACAAGGGTTGCTACAGGGTGGTAGCAATCAAGTAGTCTTGGGGTGCTGCAAATGGGCAGTGGGCTGCAAGTAGGCAGCAACATTTGATAAGCCCAAAGACCCCAGTTTTTGGGACAAGAACTCACTATTTGACAAAAACTGGTGGGAATATTGGAATATAGTATGGCAGAAATTGGGCATAGACCATCATCTAATGCTGTACACCAAAGTCAACTCTAAATGGGTGCACAATCTAGGTATAAAGGCAAATACTGTAAGTAATCTGGGGAAGCAAGGAATAGTTTACCTCTCAGATTTATGGGGTAGGGAACACTTTATGAACAAAGAATAGCTGGAGACCAATATAAAATGCAAAATGGATAATCTTGATTACATTAAATTGAAAAGTTTCTGTACAAGCAAAGCCTATGTAACCAAGATTAAGAGGGAGGTGGGAAATTGTTGAAGAATTTTTACAAACTGTCTCTGAGAAAAGCCTCATTTTTAAAATATAAAGACAATTGTGTCAAGTCTATAAGAATACAAGTCATTCTCCAACTGATAACTGGGCAAAGGATATAAACAGGCAATTTTCAGAGGCAGATATTAAAGATATTTATAAGCCTATGAAATAATGCTCTAAATCACTATTGATTCAAGAAATGCAAATCAAGACAACTTTAAGGTATCACATCTCACCAGTCAGATTGGCTAAGATGACAAAAGAGGAAAATTAATGCTGCAGAGGATGTGGAAAATTGGAATACTAATGCATTGTTGGTGGAGCTATGAACTGATACAACCATTTTGAAGAGCAATATGCAACTATGCCCCAAGGGCTATAAATAATTGCACACCCTTTGACCCAGTAATATCACTTCTGGGGTTGTACCCAAAAGAGACTATAGAAGTGCAAGGAAGACTCATATGCACAAAAGTATTGCAACTCTCTTTGTGGTGACAAAAAACTGGAAATTAAAGGGATGCCCATCTATTGGGAAATGGCTAAACACGTTGTTGTATATAGACGGTAAAGGAAAATTGTTGTGGTATAGGAAATGGTGAGGAGCCAGTCTTCGCATTCACTTTAAGAGCCTCATACAAACTGATGCTAAGTGAGAAGAACAGAACCAGGATAAATTTGTACACAATCACAGAAACATTGTATTTATGATGACCAACTTTGGTAAACTGGACCCTTCTCAGCAATGCATAGTTATAAGACGACTCTACAAGTCTCAAGATGGCAGGAGATATCTACATTCAGAGAAAGATCTAGAAAGAACAGAATTTAAATGGAGACTGAAACAATCTACATGATATCATTCTTTTTCATGTTTGGTTCTCTTTCTTTTTTCCCATTGTTTATTCCATTGGTTACAACCTTTCTATACCACCAGAATTATGTTGAATTTGAAAATATTTGCAGATCCAGTACTTCACTGCATGCCACCATGGGGGAGGAGAGAGAGGGGGGAGAAAATTTTAAACTTAAGAGATTATGGAATTGAATCTTGTAAATTAAATGTAAATAAACAAATCAAATTAAAAAAAAAAGAAAAAAGAAATTACACCGTCCCCCCCATCCTTGTCCAATATCTTATATAAATCTTGTTTAGACACCTTTGTTTGCAATTTAATATAAAGACTGATAGTAATTTAGGGGAGCAAGAAACAATTTATTTGTCAGATTTGAGGAAAATGTCGGGACTTTGGACCTAGCAAGAGATAGAGAACATTATGAAATATCAAATGGATAATTTTTACTATACTAGATTGAAAAGTTTTTGCACAAACAAAGCACATGCAACCCAGATTAGGAGGGAAGGAGAAAACTGGGAAAGATTTTTTTGGAACTAGTGTCTCTGATAAAGGCCTCATTTCTAAAATATATAGAGAACTGAGTCAAATTCACAAGAATACAAGTCATGCTCTAATTGAAAAATGCTCAGTTTTAAGCGGAAGAAATTAAGCCATCTATAGTCATATGAAAAAATACCTTAAATTACTATTGATTAGAGTGATGCAAATCAAAACGACACTGAGATACCACATCACACCTATCAGATTGGCTAACATGACAAAACAGGAAAGATAAATGTTGGAGAAGATATGGGAAAGTTGGAACACTAATTCATTGTGGGTGGAGTAGTTCTGGAAGAGCAATTTGGAACTCTGCCTAAATGGATATACAATGTGCATACTTTTAGACACAGTAATACCATTTCTAGGGTTGTATCCCAAACAGATCACAAAAATGAGAAAACGACCCACATGTTAAAAAAATATTAATAGTAGCTCTTTTTGTGGTGGTCAAGAACTGGAAATTGAGGGGTTGCCCATGAATTGGGAAAGGTTGAAGCAGTTGTGGTATATGAATATAATGGAATACTATTGTGCTGTAAGAAATGATGTACAGACGGACATCAGAAAAACCTGACTAGATTTGTATGAACTAATGCTGAGTGACATGAGCAGAAACAGGAGAATATTGTACACAGTAATAGCCATAGTGTGCTATGACTGACTTTGATAAACTTAGCCCTTCTCAGAAATGCAAGGTCCTAAAACAGTTTCAAAGGAGTCATGATGGAAAATACCATCCACATCCAGAGAAAGAAGTATGGAGTGAAAATGAAGAGTGAAGCAAACTATTTTGTTTTGTTTTGTTTCTCATGTTAATACTGTTATATTATTTATTTAAAGATTATTAAAGTAAATTTTGAAAAATAAAAATAAATAAATTAACTTTAAAAAAGAGAAGAGAATTATTTTTTACCTTAAAAAAATATCTCTAGCACTTAGCATAGTACCTAGTATATTGTAATTATTTAAGAAATATCAGTTGACTTCATTCTCCTTGACTAGCAAATCCATATCATTTTGAGGGCACTGTAAGGGATATATTTTGAAGGTATTAAAGGAAGTCAGTATACTAAAGGTGAGGAGAAAAAATGTAAGACCTAATTATTACCACAAAAAATGAACATTGTTAAATGAGCATTAATAAATATTTCTCCATATACCTACCTGAAAATCTATAATATCTCCTGTTTTTATCACAATAATTTGCACAGTCTTTGAAGAAAGTCATGCTGAGGCTATAAGTAGCACCCAGGAAAGGTTTAGCAAGTGATATTTCATAGCTGACCTCATCTTTACTACTACTCAATTAACTGAACTATATAATATTCCACTATGCTGTTACACATTATTTAGAATTTGTTTATTAAAGCATAATATGCCTTTAAAGAATTTCTTCAAATAAAGTGGCTTCTCTGTGTGTGTGTGTGTGTGTGTGTGTGTATAGTAATGGCAAGTAAACAAGTACTTAGCTCCTTATTTCAACTGAGCCTTGCCCCTGATTATATCAAGTCTTTGTTAAGAAACAGAAGTTGTGAATCCCACTGTGGGAGGGACTTGCCAAACCAAGAACAGGAAGTATGTAAGAAGTGAGTGGAGCAGGGGAGGAGCTAATGACCAGAGAAAAAGCTGAGTGCAAACTGGGAGACAGAAAAATTGAGAAGGGAACATTTATAGTGGCAGAGTTGAGGAGAAAACTTGTGGTATCCTTGGTACTCTTTTGTTCTGTCTGTGTTGATTTGTGTTTGTAATACTTTGTACAGAAGTCCTGGGATGTTACTGGAAGCCCTGAAAGAGGATTTTCTTGTCGTCTGTTTACAGAAGTCCTAGACAAGAGTTTTGCAGGTCTGAGACCACACTGACAAGTTGTGTTGAGTTCTCAGACTTTGTGGGTCTGTGTCAATTTCACAGGCAGAAAGTGAATTGATGATGGTGCTGGCAATGCGTATAAATGTTGTTTTGGCTCTGTTAAGCTTTGTCTGCCCAGAAACAGAAACTGCAAAAGACTAGAGGTGGACTGGACACTGTGAGCTTCAATGTAGAAGTGGACAAGGAGCTGGAGGAGGAGCTGAGAGCTGCATACCTGTAAATCTAGGTGATGATTGGGTAGATTCAAGCAGGAGCTTGACCCATAGAAGAGGAACCATGGTATTTAGGAGCTAGCACTGAGTCAAGATGAAAAGACCTCTCCTTGGGTACTTAGTGCTGAATGAGAAGATCATGATTTATTGTGGACTAGGGGTGGGAGAACTTTGTGCCCTGTACCTTTTTCCTCTTAAGGATGATTGAGTTAAGGATGATTAGAAACCAATCTCTAATCAAGAAGAAAGAAGACATTTTCACTGAGAGATTAAGAAAATGTGACCTAGGGATGGAGAACTTTGACCTTTGTTCTTTGTGTCTCTTAAGGAGCTTGCTCATTAAGAATAATTGAGTCAAGGCCTTACTGAATGATTGTACTCTGTCTCCCTTAAGGAGGCTTGCTCCTTAAGGATGATTGAGTTGAGGACTTACAGAATGATAGCTTTAAAAAAATAAAACTATGTGGCCACTTTGGTGAAAACTATGTGGACACTTTAGTGATAATTTGTTATGTTATAACACGAATGCTGTACTGTACTTTGGTTTCTGTGAGTGTTTTGCTTTAGTTTGCTGTTGATTTAATAGATTGTTCACTATACTATGTGATCAGAACCTTAAAGCTGTTGACAGCAGCAGTACTCTGGAAAGATGCTTGTTCTTAGCTCTGTGTGTGGGTGTGTGTGTACATATGTTATAGTTGTATATCATTTTTTTGAATGCTACAACCATGATGATAAGTCCCTTTTTGTTAGGCCCCTGATTAAAATTATTCAGAGAATCATATGTTCAACACTGACATGAAGGAGTCTCCAAGTCAAATAGAGGTTTTTTATACATAAGAATGATCTCCAGATGTTTCTGTTTACTCCGATCGTATCATCACGATATGATAAAAGAACCAAGATGTTTGGAATAAGTACATGTTGAATTTGTAGTCAGAAGATATAAGTTTAAATAATTTTTCTACCATTTATTAACAGTACGATCTAATACAAATTAGTTATCCTCCCTAGTCTTCAATTTCCTCTTCTGTATAATGAGGTACTTAGATTAGAATTCTTTAAGATCCATTTCAACTCTAAATCTATGAGCCTGGGATTTTAGTCTTTGATGCTGTATGTGGTTCTCTGAACTTGTTACATACAAGTTCTAGTTCTGCCCCTAATTAGCTCTATGTCTTCGATGAATCACATGATTATTTTGGCTTCAGTTCATCTTAAAAATGAATTGGAGGTGAGGAGTGAAATGAATTATATCTCAGGTCACTTTCAGCTCTAAAATCTTATGATTCTTAGAAATTATTCTCTTGCTAACAATACCCAGAATTTGTAGCATTCATTGTCTAATCGATTTGATTTAATAAAAAAATTTTGTCCAAAAGAAAGCATTTTTGACATAACATAAAATTGCAAAACATACTTGTCTTAGAAATTTGTGATTTTTTTTTCAGGTGGCTTAAATCCTTTCTAAAAAGTCACATGGTATACTCTGACTCTTCTTGCTTACCTTTTCCCTCCCATCCACAAGTGAAAATAAATTGTCCAAGAGATTTAAGAGAAATATCTATACAACATGTCAGGATCAGGTCTATTATTTATTTTAATATGAAAGAATAATTAACCACCTATTATATTATCCTTTTTGACTTTGTATTCCCAGTGTTGAACACAATGTGAATGTCATTTGAATGTTGTAGAAAGATCCACGATTTCATTGACTCAAATCTTAGTACATTATCTTTTTCAGTTGATCTGAGTGTCCCACCCCCTCAAGATGCTATCCTTGAAATGAATTAAATTATTCCCTGGTAAGCTTCTGTTGGTTACTTTCTAGGCTGATCCTTGTAAGATAAACATACATTCTATCACCCAGTTCAAAGGTGAATCTTGTCTGTCTTGGCAGTAATGACAAGAATATTTGCTTTTCTACCCTGACCTTGGAAAATCATGTCTGTTTTATTTTTCCCTCAATACTATGATAAAGTATAAAAATAGGACATTGTTGATGAAGGATTATTCACAATTGTAAATGATTTGGGTTTTCTACATATGAAAATCTTCGATATCTTCTCCATTTCTAAAACTATTCTGAATGTGTTATAGTATTAGCCGTATTAATGTAGTAAAAAAAAGGAAAAAGGACTAATCTGCTTCTTTATTTGTACTATTTTCCCTGTTATTACTCGAATATGTTTTTTAAAAAACTTTTTGAGGAAACCGAATATCTATATTTTAGAAATTTTTTCCTACTTTTAAATAGTATGTTTGACGTCTCTGATCAAAATGCTAATGCATTTCAAGATTTTCATTTTTCCCTCTTTTTAAAATTTTGCCCTATATTGCAATGTGTTGTCAATTTACTTGAAGTGTAATTTGGACCCAAAAAATGGAAGCAATCACTGTAATATTGTGGAGACTACCTGTATGTCTTGCAAGGCTGAAGAAAATAGGGCTAGCTCCATTGTGATGACTAGGCTGAAATTGAAGTACAGGAATATATTTTTTTTTACTCCTCTAACAGTATTAATGTGTACTGCTACTGGATTAACACTTTGACTACTACCATTTTTAAAACTATATACACACTTAGGGACTTAGTTAATCCAATTCGGCTGTTTTAGGTGTGATCTAATATACTAACAAACATTCCATTGTTGTTGTTTGAATTAATGATTTTAGATACAAACCATCCTTTCCCATTTAGTCCTAAAACTAATTGTTACTTAAATGATATAGTTAGGCAATTTTTGTAGTTGATTAGCTTTTAGTTATTTTCTGTAATTAAACCATAAATATGAGAAAGGGGGGAGAAGAATGACCTGGAATTACATTATATATAAATACACACACATATGAATGATATCTTTTCTCATCAAAAATTCAAGGGTATTTCCAAGGATTACCTAGCAACAGACAAAGCTCCAAAAACCCAGTATTACTGCCTGTTGTGAATTCCATAAGCTGTTGCTATTGCTGCAATTTCTTCTCCTTGTTCATTCTGCAAAAGCATATTCGATTTTCAGAGCAGAGTGACTAAAAAAGTCACATTGAATTCTATTTACAGACACTCTGTATGAAATGTTGAAATTTTGCAAGTCACAAGATTTCCAAAAGGAATATTCTTTTAATCAATGTTACAAATTATAGCAATTTGAAGTAGCAGCCATCAGTTGAAAGACAAAAGGCAAAGTATTTTTGATTCCTGGATATCTTAATGGAGAGGATGTATGCACTGACCAAAAAAAATCTGGTCAATTTCTATTTCTATTTTGAGATTCAAGGACAAATAATGTTATCATTTACTATGCTACTTGATAAACATATTGCTTTTTGAGCACTCAGCCCTATGATTGTTAGAAACTCTGATATCATCCTAATTATATACAGGATGAATCATGACATATTATGAAGTCAAACATGAACCCTTGATCTCAAGCAAGAAATATTTATAACTAAAGAGAGTGTTATGAGTTGGAACAAAAGAGGAGAGCAGAAAAGATAAGGAAGACAGAAATGAAGAGAAAATAAAATAGAAAGGAAAGGAAAAAAATTCCCAGAAGGTGAGTACCAACGTTTATAGGCTAGCTTAAAGTTATATGTGAAATAAATAAAACTGAGATGGTTGGCAAATATTCTGCAATTTTGTTCTTTGACCTTGTACCCCAGTGGACAGATGTCGAATGTCAAATCAGTAGATTCAAAATCTGAAATGAGTTGATAGTGCCAAAGATCAGCTACCTCTGCCAGTAGTGATTGCAGAAATTTATTGTGGCATATTCACGGTTGAAACACATTTCCTGCCGTGTTCATACAGTGTCTCATCCAATGAAGAGCACAAAGGATCATGACCTGAGATCAGTGACAAAGACTTGTTGCTTGAGTGAGTCATTTCCTGAAGATCACTGAAAAGATTAATTCCTCATACAACAATTAAAAAGAACAACCCAGCCTTGTCACTATCAACTTAGACATGATTTTAGAAATGCAAAATACAATTTCTGTGGTCTTTTACATACTTGTGAGGAATTAGTGGAGTTTGACTCTGGTATGAGAAAAAATATACATATATTATCAGAGCATGAAGAAATTAGCTATCCATGTCGAAAGGGAATTTAGAGATTTTCTAATCTAAATCTCTTTGAGGCAGAAATATTAATTTAACCCTTCCCCCCAGTCTAGTTAATAATTTTTTTTTCTCTTAAAAGGTACTGAGATGATCCGCAAGACTTGGTTAATTCAGGGAACCAAAGGCTTAGACTGTTGCTGTCACTTTCTGATCTTCTGAGTACAAATAATTAAGAGGAGCTTCAGCCAGCCACAAATGTTTGGCCAGTAAATCATAATGGGCAATAATGCAAAAGAGTTTGCAAATGGGGGGCGGAGCTAAGATGGCGGCATAGCAGCAGCAACATATCGCAGCTCTCACATAGCCACCCCCAAATACCCATAAAATACGACTCTAAACCACTCCTAGAACCCCAAAACACACACAAGGATACTTCCCACTAAAGTCAGCTTGGCTATGAGGAACCATATCAGCACTGCGAACCCAAACCACCCTGGCCTGAAGCAGCGGCTGTGCCCCAGGGGTGGCTGGGAGGGAGAAGCTTCTCAGGTGAGTGGAGATTAGCACCAGCTGCGAGTGGGGATTGTGAAAGGGGGAGATAAGAAGTCCGGCCAAAATGTCTCCAGAGCGGAAAAGCGAAAGGCAGGGGTTTTGCACCCGCCTCCGCTTTGTAGCTTCCCTCCCATGGCCTGAAGACAGCAGGAGGACTCAGCGATTGTTTTCAGGCCAGTGCTCTTGCATTGAGCGCACTGGATCTGGATCATCGTCTTGGACCTCGGTCTTGGAGTCTTCATTATCCAGTTAGCCGGAAGTCTACGGCAGCCGGGAGGATCCCAGCGATTTGGGACAGAGCTTTCCCTTCTGGAAGCAGAGCCCCACAGAGAATTTAAAAAAAAAATTCATGGTCTGAACAACCATGAGTAAGAATAACCATAAGAAGCAAAGTAAGAACAGCTCCCAAACCCTAGATTCCTTTTTTGGGGAAAAGAAAGATCATGGGAGAGAGAGGGAGGAGGAGAGCGCAGCCAGAGCGCCCCCACCAGAGGCCTCCAATAAACATGAAGAAAGCCTTAAAGCTAGAGATGAGCTGAAGAAGGATTTTCAAAACCAAATAAGGGAAGTAGAAGAAATATTGGGAAGAGAAATAAGAATGTTGCAGAAAAGTCATGAAAAGAGGGTCAGTAGTATGACTGAAGAAATCAACACCCTAAAAAATAAACTAATTCAAATGACAAAAGAGGCCCAAAGAACCAATGAGGAGAAGAATGCCTTAAAAAGTCGCATTTGCCAGATGGAGAAAGAATCTCAAAAGCACTCTGAAGAGAATAATTCTATCAAAGTTAGAGTGGAGCAAATGGAAGCAAATGACTTCATGAGAAATCAAGATACTATCAAACAGATCCAAACAAATGAAAAAATAGGGAGGGAATGTGAAAATGAAAAAAATAGAGGGCAATGTGAAATATCTCCTTGAAAAAACCACTGACCTGGAAAACAGATGCAAGAGAGACAACTTAAA
>JAQQSV010002785.1:0-21868 GCA_028646515.1 Pseudochirops corinnae | reverse complement strand
TCTTTCTATCTATATATGCAATTATTATTATTATTATTATTGACTACACCCAACTGGAGCTTGAGATACACAGGCACTGTGGTCGGGAGATCTATCCTGCCCTACTGAGAAGTGACATAGGAGAGAATAGACTGGGGGAGGAGGGACACACTGGGATGGCTGTTTTGGGGCGGTGGGTGGGGGGAAGAGGGGGAGAAAATATGTAACTCAAAATCTTGTGGAAATGAATGATGCAAACTATAATAAAATTTAAAAATTAAAAAAAAAAAAAGAAACATATAGGATAAGCTGGAGATAATCTCTTGGGTGTGAGGGTAGGGGCAGGGGTGGGTTGGGAGGAAAGGGGGGGGAAACACTAGAATTAAGGGGGATTAGAAAAGCCTTCTTATAGAAGGTGGGATTTCAGCAGAGTCTCTTTCCTGAACTAGACTTCTGTCTCCCTTGTACACAGTAGGCATTTCATAAATGTTCCTTGAATGGTACTGAATTGTCTTTGCTCAAACTGGCTTATTCATCCTGCCTCTCTCTCTCTCTCACAATCCTTATCTCCCTTCAAGGCTGGACTCAGGCCATCTCCTTAGTGAAACCTTCCCTGATCTCTTCCCTTGTCAGCTCTCTCTCTTTCCTCAAATTACCTCATCTGTGCACAGATAGGATGTAATGTAGATATTCTAGTTAGAAAGGAAAAAGACTTGGTGTATTCCAATTTTTGTCCCCCAGCCCCATGGAAGCTTCTTGAGATCATATTCTCAGATCCTCTTATTTCTTGCAAACAATACATACTCAATAAATGCAGCTAGATGGCACAGTGGATAGAGCACTGGGTCTGAATTCAGGAAGACTCTTCTTCCTGAATTCAAATCTGGTCTCAGATACTCACTGGTTGTGTGATCCTGGGCAAGTCACTTAAACTCTGTTTGCTTCAGTTTCTTCATCTATAAAATGTGCTGGAGAAGGAAATGGCAAACCATTCCAGTATCTTTGCCAAGAAAACCCCAAATGAGATCACAGAGAGTTGGACACTACTGAACAACAACAAGCGAACAAATGTTTGTTGGTTTGGATTGGATCAATCCACAGGTTACAAAATCATATATGGTATACAGAGGTATATTAGTGAATATTTAACTACTGGCTCCCTGAAAACACTGGAAACACTTTAAAATTTAATCTGCATTATTGACATTTTCTCTATCAATTTCTGAAGTCTAGACAATCAACAAAACAATGAATCAAAGCCCTGATTTCTAGCATTTGCTAGTTTCCAAGGTGTAAATGCTCACAGTGAAAATTTAATAGGGACACCAACTGGTTCCAGCATATCCCTGGTGGTATCATTATTCTTTGGTGTCCTCTTATGAAAAGGATAGAAGGATGTTTGAATATAACAGATGTATAAGTCTCTATGTACACCTCGATCCCTAGGTGATCCCAGCCTCATTGTGATGAAGAAATGACCCTGGGTTCTCAAAGGCAATGCTACTGCAGCATAAGCTCTGGAACATCTGACTAAGCTATAAAAAACCTTGGATGTGGGCTGGCAGCTAACTGTATATTTATCCTCTGAGTACCAGCCCAGCTTAGGTCCAAGAGACTCATCACCAAATTGACCACCGAGTAATTAATTTGGGGTCTATAACAGCTTGCAAAAATTCAGTTCAATTAAATTCAAGTCTATAGTTTGGCTGGTATTTATTAAATGTCTACCATAGAACATGTATAGAATATGGGCCAGGTGTGCTGGTATATGTGGGTGCACCTGGCCCACATTTTATGTACACTCTATGTATTCCCTACTATATATCAGACACTGTGTTTTGAACTGAAGACATAAAGACAACAGTGAAATAATCCTTGCCTTCAGTGAGTTAACATTCTCAAAAAAGACAATTTGTAGAGGAGGTTGGGAGCTGTGTAGGCAAAAGTAGTGCCCACACCAACAAAATTATGAATCCTTGAGGAATAGTATTTACAAAGGACTCTGCATAATTAAAACCCTCCAAGGCCCCCAACTTTTTGTCTAAATTATCGATATAGTTCGTGGGAGTTAGAACCTGAATTAGTTACAGAATTTGAGAGTTGGTAGAGATCTCAGCAATCCTCTATATTATGAAAGGAATCCCCATTGTAACATAATTGTCTCTACTTGAAGACCTCCAAGAAGAGGGAAACTACCACTTCCCGAAGGAACCAGTTCCACTTAGGAATGACTCTCAATGTTAATGTTTTTCCTAACAAGAAGTCAAAATTATTCTCTTTGCAACTTCTACCCATTCCTCCTGGATCTGCTAAATAGAACAAATCTAATCTCTCTTCCATTGTCCATTCCTTCAAATGCTTAAAGAAAGCCATCTTGTCTCCCTCTGCACCTTCTCTTCTCCACATTAAACAACCCCAATTCTTTCAACCAATCTTCATATGACATACACTCAAAGCTCTTCCTAGCCCATCCTAGTTACCCTTCTCTTGGACACATTCTAGCTTATCAAAGTTCTTCTTAAATCCATGGTGCCCAGAACTGAACATAATATTTCAGATGAGCTCTAATGGGACTATCACCTCCCTATTAGCTAGAAACTGTGTCCTTAATACAATCAGATCAGCTTTTTGGGCCACTATGTCATGCGGCTTGTAGTCCACTAAGACCACTAAACCTTTTTTCAGAACCAGTGCTATTTAACCATAGTTCCCCCATTTTACATTTGTGATTTAAAAAAAAATGTACTCAAGTGCAAGGTTTTACATTTATCCCTATTGAATTTCATCTTATTACATTTAGACCAATGTTCTAGCCCCTCAAGATCCTTTTGGATCCTGATTCTATTACCCAATCAATCAATCAATATTTATTAAATATACCATGTGCCAACAATCATTCCCAGCTTTATCATCTGCAAATTGGATGACAAAACCCATTATCTCTGCCTTTGTCTGATTCATTGATAAAAATGTTAAATAGCATGTAGCCAAACACAGGGATCTGAAAGCTCCACTGGTTGAAGCCATGATGACATTGAACCTTAAACACCTTCTCATTGATTCTGGTCATCCAAGCAGTTTTATACCCAACTGACTGTCCTAATGTTTAATCTGTGTTTTTTCATCTTCTCCACAAAAAGACTATGAAATACTTTGTCAAGAGTTTTATGAAAATCTAGGTAAACTATATCCATAGCATCTCCCTCATCTACTGCTTTAGTGATATTGTCAAAAAGGGAGATCAGGTTGGTCTAGCATGGCCTATTCTTGATATGCTGGTTCTTGGTAATCGCCCATCTAGTTGTTTGCCAACCATCCTTTAACAATCAATTCTAGAATTTTCCCAGGAATCAAAGTCAAGTTCACTGGCCTAGTTCACCAACTGTTTTCTTCCCTCTTTGAAAATCGAGACATTCATGCTTCTTCAGTCTCTTGGTACTTCTCCCATTTGTCATAATCTTTCAAATGTCACTCAGTAATCATGTCTCCCTATCCTTTCAGAAAAGGAAGGCTCAATCCTCCTTAGTCAGAGAGATTCATGACATGTGCCAGTTATATAGCCACAAACAAGTCACTTAACTTCTCGGAGCTACCAGGCAATTCTGAAACTATAAGTCAGGTGGAAGGAATTTTTATACCTGGAGTTTCTCATATTGAGGAAGTAACAGGGACCAACCAAAAGGAATAAAAAAAAGTAGTGCTCACGCGGCATTATTGTCTTCCTGCCCAGAAGCACAAAACAACTCACAAACTAATTGCAGGGAACAGGTGGTGGTGAATGTCTCATAGTTTGTAAATCACTGTTCTCTAAGAGAAATGCTACTGAAGTGCTCCCTTGAATCAGCATCAAATCCCAGTAACATCCACTGGGATATTAGAATAACTTGGACATGCAACCAGGATGTCATAAGGTCTTATTTACCAGACTTTTCAAGACATTTTATTTGGCCATCTTTGGTTTCCTGTCAGGTGGCTCAAATGGCAATAAGCCATAGTTTGTGAATTTCTATGAGCAAATGATGTGAAGTGAAATTGATGGGGAATCTGGCTCTAACCTCTTTTTCCAGATTGATTTCCCATTACTTCCCCTAATTTGTTCAATATTCCAAAAGAATTGGCCTAGTGGCTACTGTAAATACCATTCTGTCTCCAGTGACTGTGCTTTTGATGGTGCTTTGAATATTCCCCACTTCTTCATCTCAGCTTTCTGAAATTCCTAGTTTCCTTCACGGCTCAGGTCAAGTACCACTCCCTTTCCATATTCTTTGAGTTATTAGTACTCTCCCTCAATTAAAAATTTTTCTTTGTTATATGTTTTCTATTTGATCCTTTCTGTATATGTTTGCTGATCCCTCTTCTCTGTCCCCTGAAGGAAAAAAACTCATTGAGGGCAAAGATTCTTTTTTTCCCCTTTGTGTTATCAGCACCTAATAGTGACTGTTGAATTACTTGGATTGGATGAGTTTTTAGCTACATTTCAGCAAACATGGGAATATCCATCAATACCCCTGGACCCACCAAAAGCTGTATGAACTCAGGACACCTATTGACATGAACCAAAGAAGGCACATCCAAGAGTCCTGCCCATTGTGAGATACTAAAGCCAGGAATCCTCCCTATCCATTTTAAAATAAGCCCCCATTATTCTGGATCTAAATAGCATCAAGACATCTCATTTAATGTCAAGATTTTACAGATGAGGAAACTGAGGCCCAGAGAGATTGATTTGGCCAAGGTCAAATGGTAGTAAATAGCAGGGTTGAGATTTGAATTCAAGTCCTATGACTCCAGTTTAAGTATCCTTTCCAGTCCATTGTACTGCCTCTCTTGGATGAACAAGTTTTACATGATTGCACATATGTAACCTATATCAAATTGCTTACTGTTTTGGGGAGAGGGGAGGCAGAAAATTAGGAACTCAAAATTTTATTTAAAAAATGAATGTTGGGGCAGCTAGGGGGCACAGTGAATAGAGCACTGGTCCTGAAATCAGGAGGACCTGAGTTCAAATCCAGCCTCAGACACTTGACACATTTACTAGCTGTGTGACCTTGGGCAAGTCACTTAACCCCAATTGCCTGGCCTTCCTCCCTCCAAAAAAATAAAATGAATGTTAAAAATTGTCCTCACATGTAATTGAAGAAAAATAAAATGTTATTCAAAATTTTTAAAAAAAAGAAATTTTTTTTCCCCAAAATGTCATCAAACCTAGAAACTCATTTAAGTGGAAGGCATAGAGATGCTCCATATGTGAAATTGTCATTGGCTGCCCTTGAGCTCCTAGGTCAGGGCTATGGGCAGGAATTTTGTACAAACTAAGAGGTACATGAAGTATAAGTAACTGGGAGATATGAGGCAGATGGCTAAAAAAAAAAAAAATGGGGCCCAGGAATGGCATGTCCAAATGGGACAATGCCCCATACTGGACGACCAGTGTGGCTACAGCCTTGTTTTGGATCCAACTCTGGTTTCTTTTTATTCACAGAGGAAAAAAAGTACTAAAAACCATAGCGATGCTCTGTAAAATAACAGCATATTCAGAAGGACCTCTGAAGCCAGCTGGTCTAGTTCCCACTCTTTATAGATGAGGGAATTAAGACCTGAGAGAGGAAGTGACTTAGTGACCTAGGTGGTACAGTAGATAGAGCACTGGCCCTGGAGTCAGGAAGACCTGAGCTCAAACCCAGCCACAGACATTTATTAGATGTGTGACCCTGAGCAAGTCACTTAAATCTCTGTTTGACTCAGTTTGCTCATATGTAAAATGGGGATGACAGCACCTACCTCCAAATGAACTGTCAATGAGGTAATAATAATTGTCAAACACTTAGCACAGTGTCTGATGAATGCTAGGTAGCAGCAGTAGCAGGACCTACAATCTAACAATCAGTAAATGGCAGAGCTGGGATGCAAGCCTGGTTTAATCCTACTCCCAGTGTGGTGTTTATTCTGTGACATCAAGCTGTCCCCACAGAGCTAAGCCAATGACACAGAGCAGTAAAATAATTAGAATAGATGTCATGATTGATCTGTGTTGATCAGGGAAACTATAGATCCCAGTGTCATAGGCTAATAGGTTTAGAAATGAACTCCTATGCACATGTATAACCTATATCAAATTTCTCTCCTCAATAGGGAGTGTGGAGGGAAGGAAGGAGGGAGAGCTTTTAGAACTCAAAAAATTTAAAAGATGAATGTTAAAAATTATTTTTACATGTAATTGGGGGAAAAGGAAAATATTAATTTTTTAAAAAGAAATGAACTGCTATATAATAGAGGCCTTGTGTACTGGAGAGTTCTGGAAAGAGAAGTCTTGAAGTCTGTGCCAATACTGTCATGGGAAGTGGAGGGATAGTGGAGTCTGAGTAACCTGGAACCACCATGAGTACAATGAGTAGGGGACTGGAAGGGTTAGTGCTGAAAGGTGGGACAAAGGGGCATTGAAGTCAAACTTTGACTACTCTACAGCTTTGTCCTGAGTCTTTTTTTTTTTTGCTTTTTTTGGAGGGAGGAAGGCAGGGCAATTGGGGTTAAGTGACTTGCCCAAGGTCACACAGCTAGTTTTGTGTTAAGTGTCTGAGGCCGAATTTGAACTCAGGTTCTCCTGACTCCAGGGCTGGTGCTCTATTCACTGCGCCACCTAGCCACCCCCTGAGCCTTTTTAGAAGTTTTAGGACCTTTCTTACCTGAGGAAACTGAGTCAGGCATAGATTACTTGACTTGGCCAGGGACATATAGCTAGTAAGCATCTGGGGTTGGATTTGAAATCAGTCACAGTATTTCTGCTGTCAGTCTGTAGTTCTGAATTTTGAGACCTTGGGGACTGAGGCATCTGTGGAATTTGCCCTCTCTGCTAATCTGGCAGGGTCCACATATGGTCTCTGTTCAATCAAAAAGAAGCCTTTGGAGATATTAGGTCAGGGATGGGCTTAAAAAAAAAGTACAGTGCTCTGTACACAGCCCAGGTTCAACAAACATTGCTCCCTGATAGAGCCATAACTAGGACTATTTTAACCTGGGCAAAACAAATTCAACAAGCAGGGTAGGATGGAAGCAAGAACATGGAGGGCAGGCAGTCTGTGGGTGCAGACATAAAGAAGGGTGCAGCTTGGGGCAGCTAGATGGTACAGTGAATAGAGCACTGGCCCTGGAGTCAGGGGGACCTGACTTAACCCCAAATGCCCTGCTTTCCTCCCTCCAATACAAAAAGAAGAAGAAGAAGAAGGGGGTGACTCTCATCCATCCCAAGAGAGAGGAGGGTTATCATTAGAATAGCAGCTTGAAGATAAGGAAGAGGCAGGTTATAGTTTTGCAACAGTAACACTGCTCAGAAACATGGGCTGGTGGAGGATTATAAAGTGAAGTAATCTGGGGCAAATTGGATGGTGCAGTGGATAGAATGTCCAGCCTGGAGTCAGGAAAACTCTTCTTCCTGAATTCAAATCCAGCCTCAGATACTTACTATCTGTATGACCCTGGGCAAGTCACTTAACTCTATTTGCCTCAGTTTCCTGATCTGTCAAATGTGGGTTTGCCAAGAAAAATCCCAAATGGGGTCACGAGGAATCGAAAACAACTGAACAACAAAAACATTATTTTTCTATAGGATGTGGACTTGGACCTGTGCTTTTCTTGATATAGAGAACTTGAAGGAGAATGGAATAAGCATTTATATAGATCTATTATGTGCACTGTGCTATGTATTCTACGCTTATTATACCATCTGATCCTCACAAACACCCTGAAAGGTAGTTTGAATGTTATGATCCCATTTTACAGCTGAGGAAAAACTGAGGTTAAGTGACTTGCCTAAAGTCACAGCCAATAACTATCTGAAGCTAGACTTGAACATGGGTCTTTCTGACTTCAGGCACAGTGTTCTATTTTCTGGACCACCAGCAACTGCCTCCTAGGTGAAGGAACTGTCACTAACAATATAGGCCAGCAAGTCCTCTGCCACTTAGAGCAGCGGTTCTCAACCTGTGGATTATGTTCAATTTGTAACAATGGAAATACATCCTGCATATCAGATAGATTCATAACAGTAGCAAAATTGCAATTATGAAGTAGCAACAAAAATAATTTTATGGTTTGGGGTCACCACAACATGAGGAACTGTATTAAAGGGTCACAGCATTAGGAAGGTTGGGAACCACTGACTTAGAGTCTTAGATAGTTGCCTGGGGACAATGAGTCATTCAGTGACATTCCCAGGATCATACAGCTAGCATGTGTCAGAGGTAGGCTCGAACCCAGGTCGTACTAGCTTAAGATTAGCTCACTATGTAAAATATCATGCTGACTCTCTCTAGTTCTATGACTCCAGGAAAGGGAAAGACACCCTTTCTGGGGTTTGGAAGAGAGGAAGGGAAATTCACAATTCAAGTGAGGAATGAAGTTTAGTGAGGGAAGGAATGAAGAGGTGTAGATGAGTAATGAATTGACCCAGTGAGGAAGAGAGGGCTTTGACTATGACTCAGTCTTTGAAATGGACTGGAAGTCATGAAGGAAGGAGGTAATATAGGTATTTTAGTTAGGAAGACAGCTGAATTCATCTGAAAAGAACCATTTTCTGTGGGGTTCAGGAGATGTAGAAGTACCTCTCCTAGGGGATTTCCTCTATGGGCCTCCAGGTCCTTGGCTGCCTTCCCAAGAGAAGGTAGAATTTGCTGCGGGGAACTTGTATACTATATATCCTTAGTTCTGTGAGGACCACTGCCCATCCCCAGCGGGCTGGCACTGACAGTTTTCCCATGTCTTATTCAGCTACAGACAAAATGCTATTTACTTAAGCTTCAGGCTTCAAGCATCCTACAGGAATACAGTGAAATCATAGTTTGGGCAAAGGCGTAAAGAATGGGAACAGAATTCATGAAAGACGATAGAGTAACAGAAAAATTGAGGGGAGGTGAGAATTGGAAACAGTGACTGATTTGCTTATATTTTTATAGGCTCTGGATTTGGTGTCAGGAAGACCTGAGTTCAAAGCCTGTCCTAGATATTTATTAGTTGTGTGACCCTGGGTAAATCACTTAATCACTCTCAGCCTCAATTTTCTAATCTGTAAAATGGGGATAATAAATAACACCTACATCACAAAGGTCTTTGTTGTGAGGACCAAATGAAATAGCATAGGTAGTCACTTTGGAAACCTTAAAGTGCAGTATAAATGCTTCCACTATCGTCATCATCATCATCATCACCATGATAGCTGGAAGGAACCCTAAAGATAATTGAGTCCAAAAAAACCTCATTTTACAGATTTTCTAGGATCACTTAGGTAATAAGTAGCAGAAGTAGGACCCAAACCCAGGTCCTCTGACACCAAAGCCATTGGTGTTGCTACCTATACCTTGAAGCCTTTGCAGAGAATATTCAGACAATCTATAAGACTTATCATGAGTATGGGTGCCAGCTAGGTGCTCACCCAGAAGTCAGTGTAAAAAGATAGAAAGATCATCAGATTCTAAGTGACAAGACTTGAGTTTGAGTAATCCCTTCTCTGTCACTAACTGAGTGGTCTTGACCAACTCATTTCATTTCTCTGAACCTTAGTTTATATACCTGTAAAATGGGGACAATAATAATCTCTGCCTCTCATAACTCACAGGGTTGTTATGAGAAACAAAGGAGACAGGTAAAATGCTCTCTGTGTCAACTATTATTCTTTGTCCCCTCCTCTAATTGGACAGATTTCACACATCTCCCTGGTCAATCAAAGTAAAGCCTTTCAATTTGAACTATTGTGAGTTTATAATCATGTAAAATAAAGTAATTCATGCTAGTTCACTGGAAATATATAGTTATGTATTCAAATAATGCAACTATTTCACAGGATACATTATTCATTCATTATTTAGTAAAGGTCCCTAAATGAGACCTTTGGGTTGACTCCTTGATTTTCAAAGACCAGTCACTTTGGAAGGGTAGAGGAAACAACTGATCCTGAGGTCAGACCTCATCAATGACAAGAATCTCCAAATCAAGAAAGAACAGAATGAATTCCTGTTATTTTTTATTATTTTTCTTCTAGACCCAGTCTGCCATAATGGATGGTGTGCCATGCTTGCTGCAAAGAAGACTTAGATTCAGACGGTATCTCCAACACTAACTGTGTGATCCTGGGTAAGTCAAGTAACTCTTATGTGCCTCTGGCAACTCCCTAGGATTTATGTAGTAATTCATAGACAGTATTAAGGTATAGAGAGTTTCTCACACTGAAAAGAATCACAGATCCTTCTTTTGTCAGTTTTTCAAAGTACGGGAGAGTGCAAGCAAATTGAAAATGACTCCTAAGTAGCAATATGGACATTCTGACAGCATCTGTCAAGATATTTGATCAGGCCAATGGAATCCTCTCTCATTTTCATGTTAGGTAATAAGTAGTAAAAACTTTTTTGCACATCTGTTTAGACACGATAATGATAATATTATAACTAAAGGTGCAGGACTGTGAACACAAGCTGCTTTTTCATCTCTCCCATATCCTCCTATCTCTAACCTCATTCCATCTCCTTTGCCTCTTCACTCTTCCTCACATCTCTCCTCTCTTTTACTTTGACCAAAAATCACCCTTTCCAAATTCAATTCTTTTTTCTCTCTCCCCTCCCACATTCCATCCCCACTGATTCTCCCTACAATCAAATTAACAGGAGCCTACAACGCGCCTGAAGAAGCACTAAGCGTGGGGGATACCCAGACAAACAGTCCTTATCCAGAAAGGCCTGATATTTTAATATATGCATATATAAGTATATGCAGAATATTTACAAAATAAATTCAGTGAAATTTAGGGAGGGATTACACTACTAGTTAACTTAAGGGTATCATACTTATAATACTAGCTTGTCTCTGTGTGACTAAGCTAGTCTTCTCTGGGCTTCAGTTTCCTCCTTCTCTGTTAGAGGAGGAGTTTGGACTTAATGAGCCCTAAGGTTCTAATGTAGAACAATTCTAAGCTGTGCTGAGGCAGTAAAGGACCATTTAAACTCTACTTTCTCTTAGGGAGCAAATTTATGGCTTATTCAATTTCTTTTTCTAAAATGGAGTCATTTAAGTATTTTAATTCCTCTAGATAATTTATATTTTTGTAAATATTCATCTATTTCTACTTAAATTCTCAGTTTTATTGGCATACAGTTCAGTAAAATTGCTCCTAATAACTGCTTTAATGTCATCTTCATTGGTTGTGCATTCACTCTTTTCATTTTTGATATTGGCAATTTGGTTTTCTTCTTTCTTTTTCTAAAAATAAAATTAGCCAATCATTTATCTATTTTATTGGTTTTTCCCCCCATAAAACCAGCTCCTAGTTTTATTGGTTCAATGCTTGTTTGTTTTTTACCTTCAATTTTATTAATATCTCCTTTGATTTTCAGGATTTCTATTTTGGTGCTTAATTGGCATTTTAAATTTGTTCTTTTTTTTTCTAGTTTTTTTTTCTACTCTAATTTTGATCCTTATTTCAATGCCTAGCTCAAGCCCTGAGCAACCTAGAAAAGGTTGGGGATCATCTTACCCCAGTTTAGAGTTAATACCTTTTTGAAGTACCTTAAGGCAGACCATAAGCCAGCCTGAGTAGAAACCAAGGTTTATTGTCTCATATCTCCAACTGAAGGCTAGTTGAACCAGAGGATGTTGTAAGGCAATTTGAAGGAAGGCTAAGGAGGGCTGAAGAGCCAAGAATGAAGGAAAGAAAAAGCATTTTTAATTTACTTAAGTATCAAGAACAATACTAAGCTCTGGAGATACAAATATAAACACGAGACATTCCCTTCCCTCAAGGAGTTTACATTCTAATTCAGTAAACAGAACAAAAGAGGGAGTGGTGGTTAGGTAGGGATATTTTGATTTGGAAAGTTATAGGAATGGTAAGTGTAGCCACAGAGGAGTATTAATAATGGCAGTACTGATTTGCTATTGGTTGCAGAAAAGAGGGGAAGAGGAAAGGGTAGCATGGGGGAGATGACTGGCAAGGAAGTGGTGAGAAATAAAGGGAAGTAAGACTGGAGCCAACCTGGTCTGATATGGTGGACCATATAAGAGGCTCCATTATATCATTCCAGAGAGAGGGGGCCCCAGGGCAGGAATTCCAAAGGTAGAGTTGTGAATTCACTCAGCCATTCCTGAAAGCAATTTAGAACTATGATCAAAATGTTACCAAGCTGCATACCCTTTGACCCTGCTATATCACCCCTAGGCCTAGACCCCAAAGAGATCAAAGAAAGATGAAAAAGATCTACATGTACAATGATATTTATGGCAGGTCTTTCCATAGTAACCAAAAATTAGAAACTAAGGAACTGTCTTCCTATCAGAGATTGGCTAAATAAATTATGATATGTGAATGTGGTGGAATATTATTGTCATAAGACATGACAAAATGGATAACTTCAGAAAAAACTAGGAAGATTTCTATGAACTGATTCAGATTAAAATGAACAGAACCAGGAGAACAATTTATATGATGACAATAACATTGTAGAAAAAAACAACTCTGAAAGACTTTAGAAATCTAATCAATGCAAAGATAAGCCATAAGCCCAGAGAACTAAAGATAAAGCCTAACATTCATCTCCAGCCAGAGATATGATGGGACTTAAAATGCAGAGAAAGACATATTTTGGGGGGTGGCTAATGTGGGAATTTGTTTAGCTGGACTATGCATGTTTATAGTGAGGGTTTAATTTACCTTTATTTTTTTTTTATTCATCGTGAGATTAATGGGAGGAACATTCCAAAAGCAAGTAAAAATAAATACACCAAATTTTTTAACAGTGAGTTGATGTTTGCTAGTTATAGTCCTTCTTAAAGGGATCTGTTTGTCAGAAGGAGCATCAGACCCAGTATCCTAGGGAAAATTTTAGGTGTGCCAGAATCAGCTCTGTATGACTTACTACATTTTTACTATAAGCATTTACACCTCAGAGTCCACAAACACTACAAATCAGGATTTGATTTGTTGTTCTGTTGATACGTGCATATACCTGGGGAAGTAGCTCAGGATCACAGTGGATAGACTTCTGGGCTTAGAGACAGGAAGACCTGAGTTCAATTGTGGACTCACTAGCTGTGTGATCCTGGGCAAGTCAACTCTATTGGCCTCAATTACATCATCTGTAAAATAAGCTGAAGAGGGAAATGGCAAACCACTTCAGTATCTCTGCCAAGAAAACCCCAAGGGGTGTCACAAAGAGGCAGACACAACTGAAAGGACCGAACAACAACAAATACATCTGGAAGGAAAACTGGTTGTTAAACATTTATTAGTATACCCCTAGCAGAGCTAGAGTAGTACAGATTCCCATTTGCTGGCAAAGCTGGCTCTGAGAGTTTCCAATCTATCAATCCTTATATCCATCTATATAGTAGGAAAGTTGGAAATAGGGAATACGGAACTAATTTTGCCCTCTCTTTGCAGAGCCAGGAAGTTTTAAAAATGTCTTGAATTTAACAGAAAAAAAGAGGTAGAAAACATTTCCATGTACAAAGCGGAACAAAAAAGAGGAATATATGTGAAACTAAGAGCTTCTGTTATGAACTTGCTTTTAAAATAAAATATTTACAATCAATTCAGCCTATTACTTTCTTTTTTATTTATTTATTTATTTATTTATTTATTTGCTCATTTACTTTCAATCTACAAGATTCAGTTCCACAACCACTCGAGTTCCAGATTTTCTCCCCCCCTCCCTCCCATGGTGGCGTGCAATCATGTATAGGATCTGCAAATACTTTCACACTGTACAACAGTTTGGTCATATGGAAGCAGCCTATTACTTTCAAAGCTTTTTTCCTGTCTGTGTTTCCCTCTAAATGTCCTCCTGTTCCTTTCTGTGGATTTTTATCTTTATCATTTTTATCTTTTATCATTCTCTTTTTTTTAGCAGCCCTATCAATAGTTTCCCCTCCCCAGCATCTCATTTTACCTTCCTGTCTCCCCCCCACCTCAAAAAGGAAAAAACATAATCCCTGTCACAAATAAGCCTAGTCAAGCAGAACCAATCCTCACATTTGCTTTGTTTAAAATATGTGACTCACTCCTAACTTACCTCTTTTGGAGGCAGGAAGTCCACAGGTGTTACACATTACACTTGTTTTCAGACTTTTTCAAGGTATTTATCTGTTAGGCTGGGTGGGGGGAGGGGTTCCTCTCTAAAAATGCTGTTTGTCATATGGGATGGCTCTTTGGGGGAGGGAGGATACTTGGGATACTATGGCAATGTAAAAAACAAAATATGAATAAAAACAGTTTTAAAAATAAAAAAAATAAAACGTCTGTCTCATCTGCACCTCTTTGCCAGGAGTTTGTTCTTCTAGAGATGTAGCTGCTCATTGCAGTAAAGCTTACCAAATTATTTTCTTTACAATATATAAGTTGTTTCCCTGGTTTTGCAGAGATAGACATTTGAAGAAATATAAAAATAGTTATTTTTGTCATTACCTTGGATTCACATGATGCTTTTGCTCCAAAGATACTCAAGAGAAATTTAAAAATATAATATCAATTCCTTTTCCTGCTCCTAAATGCCATGTCTTCTCTTTATAGAAGAGAGAGGAATTTGATGAAACTTCATTAAGGCCCTCTTCACTGGGATCTCTCTGGTTACTTGTGAGATCTAAGCTTTGTGGTTTTCCTTCTCAAAGCTCCCATCTTTTTCCATTACAAAATCACATTCAGAGGGTCAGTTGACTTGCTGTTCTAGTGCCAAAATGTATGAGTTGGAAAGAAGTGTTATACAGTGGGTAGAGAATCAGGAATCCTAGTTTCCAGTTTCTTGGTCTGCCACTGAGTCACTTGGTGACATTTTTTATGTGATTTCATATTTTTGTATTTCCTTACCTAGCAATTCAGAAGAGTCTTGGGAAACAGAGGCTAGGTGGCTCGTGGATAGATTGCTGGGCCTGAAATCAGTAAGACTCATATTCTTGAGCTCAAATCCAGCTTCAGGCATGAGCTGTATGACCTTGGGCAAGTCTCTTTATCCTGTTTGCCTCAGTTTCCTCATCTGTAAAATAAACTGAGGAAGGAAATGACAAACCACTCATTCCACCTTGGTGGATCTGACTCCACCAAGAAAACCCCAAATGGGGTCACAGAGCATTGAATACAATTGAACAACACCTTGAGAAGCAGTGTGGGATGGTAGAAAGAAGACTGGTTTGGGAGTTATGTGGCCTGACAATCTTTGTTCTGCTAATGGATGTGTATCTTTGGGGGAGTAAATAGCAGAAAGAGCATTGGATTTGGAGACAGAGGACCTGGCTCTAAGTCTTAACTCTGATATTTACTCACGTGTCTAGGACTTAGTTTCCTCACCTATAAAATGAGGGGTTTGAACTAGATCTTAGCGTCATAAATTTAGAGCTTGAAGCAATCTTAGTTTTCAAATTCCCTTCAAATTCCAGTTGAAGAAATTGAGGTCCAGAGAAACTAACTGGCCTGGTAAGATAGCTGTTAAGCAGGATCTGGACACGAGCCTTCCCAACTCCAATCCCATACACTGTCCATAGTTCTAGGTTACTTCTTTAAGGAATAAAAGAGGGCCCTACCAATTTTCAGAAGCTCATGGAAAAAGTGTCTGGTGATAAGAGTTGTTTCCCGAGGATGGGTTTCTTCCATTGTAATTGGGAAGTTGGGAGGACATGAGGAAGGATGACTGAAAGCATTAGGCTGGTTCAGCACTTGGTGGTCTCAGTGCTGTCAGCTGATGATTCCCAGTTCTGCTGAGTTTCTGTCAAGGATGTGGGTCACACAGTTTCTCAGCATGGAGCGAGATCTGGCCCTGAGATGATAGCAGCACTTGTCACCTGGGCATGTCAAAACAACCCTAGAGAACTGAAGATGGGGTCAAGTTTAGGTGGCTATTACTGGAGATTTGCAAAGAGCTGGGACATCGTTGAAAAGTTTCTTGATCTCATTTATGGGTATATACTTAGTAAGAACCAGTAACAGAAGAGTAGAAATCTGGTCTGGACCCCTTGTAATCTTTTGAAGATCAGTGGAATGAGAGATGTGATTGGGTTTTTAAAGACTTAGTTAGTAGATTTACAAAAATGCCAATTATTGGCTTTTGTCTGTCCAAGTAAGTTCTTGTGTTACACGTGGACGTGGACACTAGTCTAAATGGCCTCGGGGGACTTGGTATTATGAAAATAATGGCCAGCCAAAATCTATTGCTTCTGCCAGTAGGGAATTCACTGACATTAAAACTCATTATCTAGCCTACAAGTTGGAATTCTTGGCCTTGAAGTGGGCAGTCAAAAAACATTTATGAGATTAAGACTAAGACTAAGACTGAGATTAAGACTAAGAACTCAATTTTAGGTATGGATTGAAAGTAATCCGCTGATTTGTATCCTGATAAATGTTAAGTTGGATGCCATTAGCCAGGAGCAGGTGATTAACTCTGGCTACTCTGAGTTCTGTGTGTATCAGAAACTATTTTGATCATAGTTTTTAAGTCTCTCACAGTTGTTTGTTTTCACAATGTCTGTTGTTATTTTTACAAATTCTTGGATTCTGCTCACTTCATTCTGCATCAGTTCATACAAATCTTCACAGGTTTCTCTGCAACTGTCTCTTTCATTATTTCTCACAGTGCAATTTCAAGTACTTCATTAGAATCAGATATATAATAAGTTCAGCCATTCCCAAATGATAAGAATCCCCTTAGTTTCCCGTTCTTTGCCACCACAGAAAGTTGCTACTAATATTTTTGTGCATATGAGATCAAATCAAAATGTATTTTAAAATAGTTATCAAATAAAAAATATAACAGAACAAAGCTAATACAAATATCTGGCTTTCTAAGTCAATATGGACCAGCAGGAATCTTTATGTATGGTTTAGTGACCTTCATTATTATTTGAATTTGACACCATTGCTCTAGGCAACTTTAACAATATATTTAATATTTTATTTTTCCCCCAATTACATGTAGAAACGATTTTTAAAAATTGTTTTGTAAAATTTTGAGGTTCAAATTCTTTCCCTTCCTCCTTTATTCCCCCCTCATTGAGAAGGCAAGCATTTTGATAGAAGTTATACATGTGCAGTCACATAAGATATATTTGCATATTAGTCAGGTTGTGAAAGAAAACATAGATCAAAAAAAAAAGGAACAAGAAAAATTTTAAAAGTAAAAAAGTATGCTTTAATCCGCTTTCAGACTTTATCAATTCTTTCTCCCGAGATGGATAGCAATTTTCATCATAAGTCCTTTAGAATTGTCTTGGATTATCATATTACTGAGACTAAGTCATTCACAGTTGATCATTGTACAATATTGCTATTACTGCGTACAATGGTCTCCTGGTTCTGCTCATTTCACTTTGTGTCTGTTCATTTAAGTCTTTCTAGTTTTTCCTGAGGTCATCCTGCTTGTCATTTCTTATAGTAAAATAGTTCAAAGTTCTTTCAAGGTGGTATGATCTAAGGAGAGGTGTGGTCATTGCTCTTCTGACCTGTGCTCTGATCTGTGAGTGACCACAAGCACTCTTTTCTACCCTAGAACTATGACCAGGGACTCCATTCCCCCCATGGCCACCAACTCTGGTGTGCTAGTGCTCCTCCTTGCCCAGGAACAGTGATCCAGCTCCACATACGGGAATTGCAACACATTCTTGCACCCAGTGTCAGCAAAGGGACTCCTATAATCCCCTTCTGACCAGTTGTCTGACCCTTTACTCTCTGTGGGCTAACAGTTCTGGAAGCAGCCACTGCCACTACTGATTCAGTCACCCCAAAGGCCTACTGCTGTTTTGCTAGGGCCTGGCTGTGTGTTGGCACAGCTGGTGTTGGACTGTGCTCCATTTTCACCCTTGTGCAAATGACCTTTCCTGCTGACCTTTTAAGTTGTCTTGGGATAGAAAATTGTTTCACCCTGTCCTTTTGTGGGTTCTGCCACTCCAGAATTCATTTTAGGATGTTATTTAAAATTGTTTGGAAGGGAATTTGGGAGAGCTCAGGAGAGTTCCTGCCTTTTCTCTACCATCTTGGCTCTGTAACTCTCTCAACCCCCTCTCTCAATTCCCAGTTCACCCCAACCCCTGGAAACTCTTTAAGAATAGGAGTTGAGAGAAGGTACCAACCTGTATTGGGAATGGGAGTTTCCTCACCTAAGAGTTCCCTGTATCAACAAAATCATAACTCAGTTCCTTTCTCTACCTACAGGGTTATTATAAGGTTCAAATGACATAATATATGTAAAACATTTTGTCAGTCTTAGAGATCTATATAAATTTAAATTACTATTATGAGAAAGCAACTAGTATTACCTAAAACCTACTGATTCATATCTATTGAAAGCATTCCACAGTGATTTTAAGCATCTGGGCCAGGAGGAAACTTTGGATTTAGGAAAGAATAAATCCTAAAGCTGAACATGGTAAAAGATGTATATACAAGAAGTGTGAGACCTGTGCCTGGTGTGTTCAGTGGAAAGTGTTAATGATTCAAGCTGCTTCTCTGGAAGGTACAAGCATCAGCAAGTCTTTTGAGTTGTTTTGAATAAAATCCTTTTCTTTGTAAGGGGACAGAGAAAATATAGATTCCCAATGGGACACAAATAGGTAGTCTTCCAATGAAGAAATACAAATCCTTGACAATCATATGAAAGAATGTTCCAAATTAATAATAATAAAGGAAGTACTAATTGAAACAATGCTGAAGTTTTACCTCATGCTAATATGATTGAAACAGAAGATAAGACAAAAATGGTGAATGTTTGAAGGCAATGGGAAGACCAGCCATCAGTGTAAATAGTTGGTGGTTCTGTGAACTGGTCCAGGTTCTAGAAAACAATTTGGAACTATACTAGAAGAGTCACTAAATTGTTTACACCCTTTGATCCAGTTATCCCACCGGGTATGTATGCCAAGAAGGTCAAAGACAGGGGAGGTCACACATACACAAAAATAAACGTGGTAGCTTTTTTTTTTTTTGTAGCAAAACACTTGAAGCAAGTTGGGTGGCCATCAGCTGGCAGATGGCTGAACAAATTGTGGTATGTGAATATAAGAAATATTATTGAACTGTAATAAGACAAAGATGAAGAATTCAGAAAAACTTGTGAAGACTCGCCTAAACTAAAACAGAAGAAAGTAATCTGAACCAAGAGAACAATGATCACAATTACATAAAAGAAAACAACATGGAAAGGCCTCAGTACCCTGATTAAAGCAATGTTTAATTTTGACTCCAGAGGACTGGACTCTACAATATATTCTCTTTTTTTTTTTCTTGAAGAAAGGCAATGGAGCCTTTGTCAGATGTGGCCAATGTGTTGGTTTGTTTTGTTTAACTATATTTCTTTCTTATGAGGGAGAGATCTAGGTGAGGAGGAAGGACAATGGTCCTGGGAAATGATAGCAATTTTTTTAAAAGTACTAGGAAAACTTTTAAAATTAACAACATAAACACCATCCTAGTAGTGATGGAACATCTCATGTGGTTTTCCCAGACCTATCCAACCAGAACTCAGGAATCTTCTACAGTTTCCAAGGTGTTATGGGAGAAGTATTTCTTTGTACATGGCTACCCTGCTAGGACTCATTCTGATCAGGGTTGAGATCTAGACAGCAAGTTATTCAAGGAGGTATTCAACTTAATAGGAATCAGGTCTCGAACTATACCATCTCATTCTTTTTTTTTTTGTTGAAGGGGAGAAGACAGGGCAATTGGGGTTAAGTGACTTGCCCAGGGTCACACAGCTAGTAAGTGTCAAGTGTCTGAGGCTGGATTTGAACTCAGGTCCTCCTGACTCCAGTGCTGATTTTCTATTCACTGTGCCACTTAGCTGCCTCTATACCATCTCATTCTTAAGGAGACCAGCAATAGAGGAGCTAAGTTGCACCCAGCTAACCCTGTTGGTGATACTGAGGTCAGAGCAGAAGGCAAAATAGAGCCAGCATTTGACCTTTCTAGTGCATGTTTCTAATGCCACCAGGAATGATGCCACAAGCTTTACTCCATATGTGCTGATGGCGGGCTTGAGCCATTGATGCTTACTGACCTATGCTTTGAAGTCTCTGAGGATGGGGAAGATACAATGACTCACAGTAACCAGTATGTTACTCAGCTCAGAGGGCAGTTGAGGGAAGCCTATTGTCTGGTTATGATCTCAGCTCAGAAGAGCAGGGAGAAGAACACTCAGTAGTATGATTTGCTATTAGAACTCTGGTCATGAAATGGAGGCAGGAAATGCCTCAAAATATTGGTTCCCTCAGAAAACAGAAATCAGATGGGTGCAGAGTCACCCTATACTGGGTACAGGGAAGATAGGCAATCTGGCAGTCTACAAAATAGCGCCAGAGACTTGCCAGGTGCTCTAAAGATGATGCATCATAACTGTCTGTTAGTCATAGGTGAATTAGTCAGACTCCCTAGCAAACAGAACAGAAATTTGGGCAAATCAAGGAATTAGGCCCAAAGTTGAACATGGAGAGTTGACACCAGATGAGTTCCAATATGGGAAGGGACTGGGTCAAATTCCAGAGGAAGAAGAAGCAGTATGTTCTTGTGTGGTCAAGATTGCCCTCACCTATAGGGGAACAATAACTGGATAGGAGGTAGCTAAATCCAGAGGTTAGACTGGGTATTCTTCCATGTCCAATATTGTAGCTGTGGAGCATTAGGGAATAGGAATAGTAGGTTTTGGTTGAGGTCATAAGCTAGAAAGATGGGTGGCTGAGTGGATAGAGCAAGTATATCCGGAGTTAGAAAGACTTGAGTTAAAATCCAACCTCAGATACTTAATGGCTGTGTGACTATGGGCAAATCATGTAACCGCTATCTGCCTTGATCTCCTTGATTGTACAATAGGGTAATAACAGTATCTACCTCCCAGAAAACAATGGGATATTTGAAAAGTGCCTAGCATAATGTCTAGCATATATTAGGTTTATTTATAAATGCTTGTTCCTTCTTCTCTTCTCATCAATAGGCCTAGAATTATACTGCCAGGTCCTATGCCTGAAGTGTTTCGTGTTGTTTCTCTTTCCCTTCCTCCTTTACTGTCCAAATGTTCAAATGTGACACTGGGTCACCACAGAAATGACTCGATTATCTGACATATAATGCCTTAGATATGATGGGCAAGCAAGGCACTCATGAAGTCCAAAGATGCTTGTTGGAAAAAGGACTACATATTGCCCTGGGGGGCAAGGACAGGATGAATACAATGCATCCTTATGTTTTTATGTTAATTTTAAAATATGCTACCTTATGTAATTATATTCTTTTTAAAAAAATAAATTTATTTATTTGTTTTCTTGTTTACATCATTCATTTCCACGAGATTTTGAGTTACAAATTTTCTCCCCTTCTTTCCCCTACCCAACACCTCAAAACAGCCATCCCACTGTATAACCTCTCTCCCAATCTGCTCTCTCCTATGTCCTCCCCACCACCCCTCTAACTTTCCGGTAGGACAGGATGGATCTCCCTACCCCAGGGCCTGTATATCTTAATTTCCAGTTGCATGTAGTTAATAATAATAATAAATATATATATATATATTTTTAACATTTGATTATAGAACTTTAAATTCTAGATTCTTTCCCTTCCTCCCTCGTTACCCACCCCCACTGGAAGGACAAGCAATTAAATACAGGCTGTACATGTGTAATTATGCAAAACATCTCCACAGTGGGCATATGGTGAGAGACTGATTATATGTCCCTTCTTCCTAGCCTGCCCCCCTCCCCATTCTATTCTCTACCCTGTCCCTGTCCCTTTACAGAAGTGTGTGCTTCCAGCAACCCTCCCCTCAACCCTTCCCTCCCCTCCATCATCCCTCCCTCTCATCCCCATCCCCCCTACTCTCCTGTGTGGCAAGATACCCAGTTTAGAGTGTATGTCATTCCTTCCCTAAGCCAAATTCAGACA